>BQNB010012774.1:0-78515 GCA_026074375.1 Tanacetum coccineum | reverse complement strand
CGCCTTTTTTAAACTGTAAACGTATACACGGGGTTTTGACCAGGGTATTTTAGGCCTTTGACTTGGGTTGTGGGCTTGGGTTATTATAAAGGGTCAAGGGTAGATAACGGATGTTAACTCTTATAATAAAAAGAGTTAACACCGTTAGGGTTTAGGGACTATTAATGCAATATGTTTACACTTGAGGGCTGTTTTGGAATTTTGGGATTTTGTCTTTATGTGTTTGACAAGTTTTGACCAAGGGTCGACTTTTAGTAGAAAACTTCCAGCTCTTTTGTGTGCTCTTCCGTTCCCGTGTTCGTGTTTGTCCGGTTTTAACCGTTTTCTTGAGATTTTTGCAATATCCATATCTACACAATCACAAAGACAAAACAAGCAATATTTAAGCATTTTAAGCACAATTTCGTCTTTTTAGGGCCATTTTTGATATAATACGGATATGTGTTTTCACACATATCGCCAGGCTGGATCAGACCCTGGTAAAAAGCCTGAGTCTAGACCTCCACCATAGTAGGTATTCATGGACGAAGACCAGGCTGGACCAGACCCTGGAGTAAGCCATGTGGCTCTTGCTGGACCAAAGCCTGAGCCCACGCACAAAGAATTCATGGTTAATATGTACCCTGATGTTCATGAAAGCTTGAAGTTTCTAGCTGATGAACATGTCATCTTAGAGGAACCACTAAGTTCATTCGGGACTCTCTCTTATATGAAGAATCTAGATGATGCTTATACTATTAGGGATCAGTTCATAAATGACAAATCAACTGAAGATAAACCAGGTAAACTCAATATGGAATCAGAAGTGGTCTCCATGGTCACAGTTCCAATTCATCAAGCGTCTTCCTTAGTTCCACCACTATCCACACTGGTTATTGATCTCTTATCTCCTTCTAAACTTGTATCCTCTGCAACTCAAGCACCAATCTTTACAGCAACAACAACGACTATAACATCAACCCTTCCACCTCCTCCACAACAACAAAGCTCAATAGATTCAGAGTTAGATGTGCGTGTCACAACACTTGAACAAAAATTCACTGATTTAGAGCAGAAGAACAAGAATCTCGATAACATGACTTGGAATCTTAGATCCAGGGTTTTCACTTTGGATCTTAGAGATCTACCTTATAAGATCGATAAAGTTGTCCTTAAATCTGTGAAAGAGGCTGTACACGTGGCTCTTTAAGCTCCACTTCGAGATCGCTTCAGCCTGAAGCTGATATGAAAGAAATTCTTCACCAGCGTATGTTTGAGACTGGTACCTATAAGTCACTTCCTGAACATGTGGCTCTATATGAAGCTCTTGAGGCGTCTATGAAATGGGCGAACAGGGATGAATTATTGGCTGAAAAGGACAAATCTTACAAGAGATGACGTAATGATCAAGATCATCATCCTCCTCCACCAGATTCAGATCTCAGCAAAAAGAAAAGACATAACTCTGGTGCTTCAGGCTCATCACAGCCTCCAACTCCTCAGTAATCTGCTTGGAAGACGATTAACACTAAAGAAGCTCCTTTAAGCTCCTTTAAGCAACAGTCTGGTCCTTATGCTGAGCAATCAGTCAAAGACATACCAATACTAGATACTGCCAATATATTTGATTAAGAGGACACTAATTCTGCCCATCTTCCAAAGATCAAGCTAAGGTCAGAATGGTTGAAGCTTATTCCAGAGGAAGACAGACCTGAAACTCTAGAACCAGACTGGTCCATTCCTATGAATGATCTGATTAAACCAGAGAATAACTGGGCAAATGTAATTGACAAATCATATAAAGATCCCGAGGAAAAAAAGTTAATTCGAAAGACTAGTGATATGTGATCATTCATCACATGGTTTTGCAAAAGGATTGGGAAGAAGAAGCTTAGTAAGTCTGACTTAGAAGGCCCAGCATACAAGGTAGCCAAAGCCTTTCACGAAAATAGCATCTCCCTGCAATTCCAGATAGAAGTGTGTCACCAAATGCTTACGGATCAAGTTGATTTGGTTAATCTTGAAGGCCATCGGTTGGTTCCTGATGTGAGCAAACCTTTACCCCTAGGAGGACCTCCTGGTCAGGTAACCATTCACTCATAATTCTTCTTTATTAAGGATCTGGAGTATCTAGTGTCAGGTGACAAGGCAGAAGGTCGGCTTTGTCCATATGTAAGCTGAAAGCAGCTCAATATCTAGACTTTGGACTTGAAGAACTAGTACCATCACTTTGGATTGAGAGTGAACATGAGTATGATATTAGTGCTGCTTATGGTATCTCTCACTGGTGGTTTAAGCATAAATAATTCTACATCACAAGACACAGTGCCCCCTCTGATCGCAGCAAAGTCAGATCTCACATGCGGATTCTCAGTGTTGTCAGTCTCAAGACTTATGAAATATCACTTCTTAAAAGAGATTATTCTTCGCAGAGTTGACTACAAGGAATACAAGTTCTTAGAGGTTGACTTCAAAAATCTGCATCCAAATGATTTTGAAGATCTGTACGTTCTTCATCTTCAAGGTCAGCTCAATCATTAATCTGGTGACGACAAAGTTCATCTCTTCAACGCAGTCAACCTGTGGATTAGAAACATCATCATCAGAAAACATGTAGAAGATCTATAGCTCAGGGTTCAAAGTTATCAGACAAAACTCAATCTCACTCAACCAGATTAGGATGCTTCTAACTTTTTGTTCAAATAAGACTACACCATAGTCAGCAAGCCAAGGGTAGTAATCTACAGAGACAGGAATGATCAGAAGAAGATGATGCAAGAGACTAAGGTGCACAAGTTTAGTGATGGCACATTAAAAAGGATTCTAGACAAGTTGGATCACATGGTTAAAGACTTTAAGCTGTATGAATACAATAAGGGCATGGAAACATGAATTTGGTCTGAGGATGATAGAAGGAGGAGTAAGGACTTTATGGAGGTGATCGAGAGGAGACTCAAGATTAGGAGAATTTTTAGGAATCTCAAAAGCTTTGTTGGTGGACGGCTAAGAGATGTTGACTACAGACTTATTCAGAGAACTGAATAATCTCATCATTCCGATTCTAAGGTCAATATCATCTTATTTTTGTATAATATATCTTGTACATTATAATATGTATGTAGTGAATTTGACGTTGTTCAGTGACAATATAATATTTTTCAAGAGTTTTTTGTTAAACTCAAAATCTTTCAAATCTTTTATACTCGTCACTCACACGTATTTTCATAGATTAAGGGGGAGCATTAATATGGTCCCCGTTTGGCCTGTGATTAATCAGCACATTTTTTCCTAGCTTTTCTAACATATTCGAATCCATTGGTATCTAAAATATCAAAGGGATTGAAATTTTTTATAAGGGGAGAAAATGTGATTTAAATATGAAAACTGATTAAAAAATGTGATTTTGTAGACTCATGAGAAATACTCCTACCTCTTGTGGTAAAAGTTTCATTTAATCGACAGCACAGTTGAGATTTGTTGGCGGGAGATTTCTAAAAATTCAAAAACAATCGAGGTACTAAAAGCTTTGATATTTATATCACAAGTACCTAATTCGATTTTTTCAATTTGTTTTATGGCAAGGTGAACTATACCAAAAAGGCTGACCATGTATTTAATTTTATCAGAGTTATAAGGTTGGTAAGGTTAGGTATTAGTTCCCATGATCCAGTCAGAACCAGAGGGATCTACCCAGGGACAATCCACTAGTTAGTGTAGAAGTCCTTAGGTATGACATAAAAAAGGAGTAAAAGTAAGAATAAGGGAATTGTGCCGACTGAAATGGAGCTAGAACTAGAACAAACCCAACAAGGTTCTAGTCATGAAGTCTCAGTATAGCCTAAAGGGGGTTTGCAAGATATGAAAAGATTATTTAAGGATAAAGGTGTAAGAAGAAGCCCTTCATACACTTAGGACAGCATAGGAACAGAAGAAAACCGAGTCAATACATATGCTGTCAGAATTACAATGATGATTGCTGACATTGAAGACTGACATCATGGACCCAGTGATGCAATGCACAACCCTCCCTAGCCACTCAAAATCTCTTAAAAGATTTCTGTTTCATTTCTCACGGAGACTAAACACGTTATCTATTGACTTTCTTACTCCGAGTAAGTTGATATTGAAAAGGTGGCAGTCCGATCCAGCCTTCGATCACTAAAACAAAAACGCACAATTGAGTCTAGAGCCAAGAGATCATCAATTAATCTTATTAGGACACTATTCCATATTACTTTTCTCCACAATTGTGTAAACAAGGCGTTGATCATTAGTGTCTCGCATTATCCTGTAGTTTTGCCAGAATCATACCGAGTGACACTTATGTGTTCACAATGAAGATGGAAATCCTGCTTGAGCCAACATCAAACAAGCTCATGGTAGGTGACTTGTGAGATCCTTAATGGGTTAAACTTATGACACTGGATATCGAATCGGTCTAGATTATGAATTGACGATTGATGAATCTTGATAAAAGCTTAACACTCTCAATGTGTCACAAAAACACTTTCTCAAGTGACACGTCGATTGATTTTTAAATCAATTTTCCTCTTTAATTGGTAAGATAGTAACTAACCGATTCACCCTTATCGTGATGTCTGCTTTGAGACATTCCGATTAAGAGAACATGTAAGTAAGGCGATTCTGATGTTTATACATTGGAAGATCCGACACTTATACTAGAAATCCTGTCAAGGAGATTTTTCTTAAGATTGAATCTACTTGATCAAAAGTCGGCCCTCACAGGATCTAGAGGTTAATCCAACCAAACTCGGGTGAATGACAAAGCCATATTCGTCCACAAGCTTTATTGCTAACTGTTTTATTACAGGTTCAAGTAAAAATGGAGATGGAGATACCTCATTCCAGTGGAGTCTATTTCATAATCGCATGCTCATACTCGACTAATACATCTAAAGAACTCATGAAAGCTCAAGTATATGTTTTATAGCTTCCGCAACTCTAATATCAAAGTGTAGGTTCCGATTTACACTTCACTTCACAACCCGAACCACGAATCAGCAAAAGAAATCTATGAGAGAAGAGATCGAGAGAAACGAACATGAGGAGTTGAGAGAAAATATTTTGGATTAATGAAAGATTAGTTATTTTCAAAAATGAAAAAAATATCTATATTATATATATTTTATGATATTTTAGAAAATTTCTAAAACTATATATATACCCCTACAATCATTTAATGTGACGCGCGGGATATTTATAGGGACCCGTAGGGATCGGGTTTTGCTTGGGATTTTAAACCCGAAACATATACAGATTAGATTATCTACGAGCCCGATTTTCCCGATATTATCCTATTACTAACATTAACTAATTAAAGACGAAGCTCCATCATAGAGTGACGAGTCTTCCTTGTGTGACTCAATAATTAGGCTAACAATCTCCCCCCGAAGTGAGGTTCTTGAACTCTGGTAATGAGCTTTCCTTTGTTGACTCAATAAAATTAAGGCTAACATCTCCCCGAGTGAGTTCATGTTGGACATTCCCTTCATTGAGATCAGTGAGTTTGCTTTTGTCGTTTAAGCTCGGAGTGTGTTTTGGTCTTTGTCTTCGTTATATGTTGTAGGTTGTTCCTTCATGCTTTGCGATCTTGACTTTGACCTTTGTCAGTGTCTTTATGTCTTGCCATCTTGCGGATCTTTTGTCTTTGACAACATGGCTCATACTTTTGCATTTATCGTGAAAGCTTTTAAATCAGAGTTTGCGGAAGTCTTTGTCCTTTAAATCTAGAGCTTTCTAGATAGTATGTCTTCGAATAGATTGAGCATATTAATGGGATTGAGGTTGTGTTACCACCGTTTGACAATGCAGTTTACGTTAGTGATATACTAAGAAATATTGATTTGAAATTCAATCGACGTGTCACTCGTTAAAGAGTTTTTGTAATCACATCGAGTCTTTGTGGTGTTAAGTGTCATGTTTTTTATCAAAAATTCATCAAAACCGTTCATTTCATTTACTGGACCAAATCGAATATCAGTTGTCACAAGTTTGATTCATATAGAAATCTCGCAAGTACATACCGCAGTGCGGTTTGGTGATGACACTGGAAGGCTTTCCATTCGTCATTGTGAAATACTAGAGTTATCCTCTATATGTTCTGGCTAAATTCACATTGTTATTGCGTAGAACTCTTGATAACAGCTTGTGAACTGATGATGTTCAACAATGTGTTTGAAATGGGATGGTGTCCTAACGAGATTTATATTGATCTTTGGCTCTAGACTCGTTTAGTGCATTTTGGTTTTTAGTACTTGGAGGCTGGTAGCATATTGACACACCTATTTCATTATCAACGATCTCGGATTGTGATGTGTCTATAGATTACGTGGGTATCTCCGTGTCTATTTGAGACATGTTTTTGTGAGAGAAACTCGAATGGCTGGGAAGGGTTGTGCATTGCATCACTGGTGGCGTCCATGTTGTCATTTTCAATGTCAGCAATATTCTTGGGATTCTGTACAGCATATGTATTGACCGGTATTCTGCCTTAGTTGTGTGAGGGCTTCTTTCTTTCTAGACCCTTAATCCAATACATTCTTTTTAATTCTTCAACGCCTTCAATGCTTACCAAGGACATCTTTACTTATCACCTTGTGTGATCTGTTCCAGTGTTTTTAACTCAATCTTAGTCAGGGCATTAATTCCCATATCATTTCACATACTCCAATCATACCTAGGACTGCTATTTATTACTTTGGATTATCCTTGGGTAGATCCTCCGTTCTGGTTGGATCATAGGATTGATTCCTAACCTTACCACCTTATGAGCTTCAGAATTCGTCGTGAATTTAAGATGTTGTTGGGTATAAGATCCGAACCATTAAACCTTTTCCTTCTGCACTTGGAGTTGAATAGCTCATATTTAATTACATTTTCTCCCTCAATTTTAAAATATACACTTAGTTTTGAAATTCTTGTGATGAAATATGTCTTGATAAATTGTGGGAGAAAATATGGGCCAGCATGAATGGTTTGGAACATTTTGATAATGTTTTGAATACATAAGAATTGTCGTTGTTGATGTATCCAAGAACATTAAAACTTTGTTTTTTGAAAAACTCCCCCTCAAAAATAGGACCAATTGAAAAATTGTTGTCTTTTGAAAACATTGTGAGGGTTGGAGTGTTGAACACACAATTTTGAAAGATTATGATTTGTCATCGAGAAAATTCTGAAAATTGTGTTCAACTTTTTGAGAAAATCAAGATGTTAGAGGACTTCTCTTCTAACGGTAAGGTATAGCGCACTGAATCGTTACACTCTCTCTTTTTTTTGAGCTAAAAAAATTGAATGTTTGTAAGAACCGCTCAAGGACCCGAGAAACGTTAATTTTCTCGTTGTGAGGATAAGTTAGAAAACTTCCTTTTTTGGAGTTCCGGGTTATGTACTGAAATTTGAACATATAGCCTTTTTGAAACATTAGAAATGACATGTTTTGAAAACTATTTGGCAACTTCACTCGAACTTCATTTACACACCCGTGTCAATGTTAATCGACATTTCTAAGCACGTAAATGTTATCGATTCCAAGAGACATGTCGAGAAGAATCTTTTTGGAAATTTTCTGTTTTTTCTGATTTTGTATTTTCTTTTTGAAGTTTTATATTTTTGTATTTTGCTTTTCTCAAAAATATGTACATGGTGATGTTTGATGATGATGTCAAGCAGTCTCATTTGTCAGAACCTCCAGTTCAGCTGGAGTCAAACATCTCATACCAATCCTTCTGACAAGATACTTAAACCGATCCTCAGGAAGGGCTTTCGTAAATATGTCAGCTAATTGGTATTTCAGTTCTGACAAATATAATTAATTATCCATTTTCAAACCTTGCTTCCTGTATGAGTGATACCGAGTATGGATCAATATGTTGCTTTGTCCGTGAGTGTTGTAGGTGGTTGCATGAGTTTGCTATGGCTGACTAGAGTCGCAGTACAACGGTTTTTGTTGTAGTTTGAAGCCATTAATCCTTGAAGTTAGTGTCCTCATCCACATTACTTGAGCACAACTTGCAGATAACGCCATCATACTCTTGCCTGCTATAAGACATTGCCCAGTGCAGTAGTTTGGTTTCTTTTGACATCCAGTTACAAGTTTATCACCAAGAACTGTATCCTCAAGAAGTGCCTTTTTCCGAGTATCAAGGCATCCTGGCATGATCAGCGTCTGAAAATGCTGTTAGTTCAAAGCCAGAATCCTTTGGATACTAGAGTCCCATGTTAATGGTACCCTTTAGGGATTTAAGACTTCTTTTAACTCCTTGGGGAGCTTTTGAGTGTCTGGTGCTTGATAACGTGCACATAGCATATTGCTGCACTAGTCTGGTCTACTAGATGTCAGTACATGACGTGACCCGATTTTTCTACGTAATCAGATTTGGTCTTAGGGTATTCTCCACTCAAATCTACATCTAGTTTGGGTTTTGTACCAATGGTGTACCAAATGGAGTAACAT
This sequence comes from Tanacetum coccineum, assembly GCA_026074375.1. Lineage (NCBI taxonomy): Eukaryota > Viridiplantae > Streptophyta > Magnoliopsida > Asterales > Asteraceae > Tanacetum > Tanacetum coccineum. Next base: position 70,060 of record BQNB010012774.1, on the reverse strand, counting down.
GTTGTCCATATTATGCCTTTTCAGATTTTCTAAAGCGTTACTTGTGGATTGGATCAAAATTACCTTTTGGGATGGTGGATTTGAAGTCCTAAAAAGATTTTCATCTCCCCCAAGTAAGGACATTTTCAAAACTTATGTGCTTGTAAGTTTTCAAATCGTTATTTGAGTATCTAGGATTTTGTCGATCCAAAAATTATTGTATCAACGTAAATCTGCAAAGTAAGAATATCCTCCCCGTATTTATCGGAATAAACGTTGGGTTCAATTTACCTTTAGAAAGCCTTTTGGACATCAGGAGTTTGATAGGTTCATTCGTACAGGCTCTTGGAGCTTGCTGTTATTCCATTACAAAGCTTTCTTAGAAGGTAGACTTTTTCTGGTTGATCTGGATCATCCGACCTCTTCTGTGCTGAAGCAACATAAACTCTCCTTCTTCAGTGGAACCATTTAGAAATGCCGTTTTTCAGTCCATCTGATTAAGATGGAAAATATTGTGTGCTTGCTGTGGGCAACAAAAATCGCCGAACTGCTTCCATGCGGCATACATGGAGCAAATGCATTCTTCAAAATCAATACCTCTTCCTGAGCTAAGCTTTAGCAACCAATCGTGCTTTGTTGGAATTACAGTTGTATCTTTATCATTCTTGTTCTTCCATAACCAATTTAGCTTTATATTATCTTGCAAAATTTTGGTTTGTGACTAGTTCCCAGACTTTTAGTCGTGTCGAAATGATGAAGTTCTATCCTGCATTGCTTCGATCCATGCTGATATCAGCCATTGCCTCTTAATGTTCTTTTGGTTCAACTTACTCACTGTGAGCGTGAACATACACATTTCAGGACTATGTGGCAACTGGCGTATTGATTAGAACTGGCATGGTTGATTTTTACTACGAACTTGTTCTAGTGGATTGATCTCTGTCCATCGGTAATCATGATTTTGTGGTTGAAATGAATGCAATCGGTTATTATCAATGTTGCGTGAGGAAGACTCACTCAAATTCTTGTAACGTGTTTCGCTTTTGTTACATAAAAGGATTGATAAATTCAGGTTCTTGAAATGATGCATTCGGGCTTGATCATGTTGTTTTCCTCGCTTGACGTGTGTTGGATTTTATATTCTTCAAGTAAAGGACTGAAGGAAATTCTAACCCTTGTGTGACGAATCTGTCTATTCTTGAAGGAACAACATTTTGTCTTGGGGGGCACGGGGTCTGATTGGTCATAATCTGACGCTTTTGTCCTTGGAGGACGAGGCTGAAAGAGACATTTTCAACAGACATCTCTTGTCGTTGTGGTGCGAGGTCTGAACTGTTTTGATCAGATTGTAGGTTCCGATTTACACTTCACTTCACAACCCGAACCACGAATCAAAGAAACTAGAGAGAGAGAGAGAGACGAAATGAGAGAGAGAGAGATGAGAGAGTTGAGAGAAAAAATTTAGATTAATGAAATTAGATATTTTCAAAATGGAAAATATCTATATATATATATTTAGATATTTTAGAAAATATCTAAATATATATATACCCCTACACATTTAATGTGACGCGCGGGATATTTAACTAGGACCCGGGCTCGGGTTTTGTTTGGGATTAAACCCGAAACATATACAATATTAGATTATCTATCGAGCCCGATTCCGGGTTTATTTTGATTGCGTTTTTTGGCAAAAAGGCTTGCTATCCGGTAAATGGGTTTGAGCGACCTAAAAATGTTTTTTATTATGCTAACAAGTATTTTTGAAGAGCTGTTTCGATAGATAGTTTTTCACATATCAGAACTTTAAAAATCAGATTTAAAACGGCCAAGTTATGACCAAATGAAACTTGAAACATTTTTCGGCAAAACCGAATGAATAGTTGCTGATGTGAATAGTAAAATGGGTTTTCGGACACTTTCGGACATTTTTGGACTTTCTAAACACTAGCGAAATATTATAGTCACATATAAATAATAAATATATTATATATATATATAATCGTATTATATATTATATATATAATATTGTTCAGTATCATTTAAAGACATCATTAGCATATTTTAGGAAAAACGATAAAGTTACTAAAAATAGTAAGTTTAGTAAAATTTAGCGAATCGGACTTGGAAGTTAAGCGATTAAGGTTAATTAGTGCATTTTGAAAACATGAAATCTAAATAAATATAGGGGACGGTATCAACGTCCCAAAACTAAAAACTTTCCTAAAATAAAAACATCTAAAAAAGTAATTTTTGGTTAAACCCGAAACTAATCGAAAAACTATATGTTTTATTTTTTCATGATTTAGATAATCAAACTTAAGCAACACATGGAGTCTTTTAGGTGATGAAACAAAAGTTTATTTTTTGGCATGCGTTCCGTGTTCTAAGAACGCGTTATTATTCTAGGTCTCGGCTAAATTTCTATACCATCTTTTACTTGCGTGATTATCATTGCTCGTTTTGCTAACGGTGAGTTCCTAGCCCCATGTTATTTTACTACTTATTGCTTACATTTTGGGGTGAGAAACATTGCTTTTTTCAAACTATGGACACAGTTACTTTGCAATTTCCTTTTTCCTATTACTTTTGCCTAAGTAGCGAATTAGACCACTAATGCCCGAAGATCATGAACCAACAATTGCTTAACCGACAGTACTGAATTACGGGATGTGAGTGTTGTAAATAATCTATTGGAAGTAGTTATCCCTTTCCGGGTAAGTACCCCCCCCCGCGCTACTAGTTTCGGAGGTCCCGAACAAACAATATATACCATGTCGGAATGTCAATAGTGATCTTGGCAGACACCTAGGGCGAGAATTCAATTTGCTATAAAATATGCTGCATTATTTAATTGACTGCGGTGTCATGAGCTTAGTGCAACAGTATTAAATACTTTTATATGAAGTTGTATCGGTTATAACTGTCACATGCGTACTGTGAACTGCCACTTTTAACTAATAAATTCAAACCTATGAATTCACTCAACTTTATGTTCACCGTTTTAGCATGTTTTTTTCTCAGTCTTAATGTAAAAATCTTTGCTTGCTATTTGGGACAACCCATGCATTGAGCCTATTTTCCAAGAATTATTATCTAAGTCTTTACATCTTGTAAAACTTTAAAAACTTTATTCCTTCGCATTTTATTTTGGGCTAGTATAATCTTTAACTATTTTTGTTAATCGGCAACGATGTTGGATTTTCAAACGTACCCTTAGAGGTCGTTCTTTGTATCTTGTGCGATGTGTATTATGAAGTCACGCCCTTGGATACGTGTATTCCGTCCAGGCCCCGTTTGGGGGTGTGACACATGGTTAAAGACTTCAAGCTGTACGAATACAATAAGGGCACGGAAACACGAATTTGGTCTGAGGATGATAGAAGGAGGAGTAAGGACTTTATGGAGGTGATCGAGAGGAGACTCAAGATTAGGAGAATTTTCAGGAGTCTTGAAAGCTTTGTTGGTAAACGGCTAAGAGATGCTGACTACAGACTTATCCAAAGAACGGAATGACTTCCATACCTTTTCGACACAAGGGTCAATATCATCATATTGAGTGATAATATAACTGTGTACATTATTATAAATATGTAGTGTATCATTAAGTGTTCATGCATTGTATAAGTTTTCAAGATATTTTGTAAACACAAAAATCTTCAAAATTATTAAACCGACACTCACACTACCCTCAGAGATTAAGGGGGAGAATTAATATGTTCCCCATTCGGCTTGTGATTAATCAACACATTTTTTTCCCAGTTTTTCTAACATAAAGTTTTTCTTTATGCACCCTAGAATCTAGAAAGTTGATACAACTGTTTGCTATAGACATGCACTTTGCGTTGACAATAAACAAGAAGAAAAAAAGAAAAAAAAACATTCTAGTTTTATTAGTTCGAGACATACCAGATGCACAACTACACCCTTCTGTTCGTTAGCGAGTTTCAACCCAAGGTTTATTAACCTAGCAGTTATCGTGTTTCAGAAACATGTTGTTCGAAACAGTGAGGTCAAGAGGATGGCGTGTTTGTTTTAATTTGTAACTAGGCCAACCTTAATCAAGTATACTTTTAGTTTTTAAAAGGGTCTATTCAACTAAGTTTTATAAATCATATAGTATGTTTTATGGTGTCATTGTGTTCGACCCATATCAGAAGGTAGTAAAAATGAACTTTGTTTTTAACCGATTTTCAAGCACACTAGGACGAACATAGGCAATATAAAACATGGAGGGTGAAGGCGTGGACTTACAGAAAACGTGACGGAGACTATGTCCCAAAGTTAATCAACGAAAACCCTAGTTTGGTTTTAAGACGAACTCGTTACCCAACCTATTACCAAACGCCCCACCACTTTTTGACTCCCACTCGCACTTGCAACAACCCGAGAACTCCTCTAATTTGCTAAACTCTAATCGATCAGAAAACCCATAGGGGATGAATAGGGTTTAGGGTTTTCTTAGAGATAAATGAAAAAGGTAAGGCTTTGTGTGTTGTTATGTCGAAGCAAGGGGGATGAGAAAATCAATGGTGAGAGATATATGATTGTGAATCTGGTAGAGTAATATGTTCTTGCGTTTTTCTCTAAGTTTAGGCTGGGTTTATACATGAAATGTTTGCATGCACAGTGGTTCATTCCTAAGTCACATTCTTGTGTTAACACCATTTTGGTAAAGACTTTCTTGGGTTAAACATGGTCAATGCACAGTGTCTTAAAGTGTGTTACTGTGACATTCCTTGGAGGCAAAGCCGATTTTTTTTTAGGGAGTAGCTAGATGTCACGAGTTGCTATGGTTATATAGGAAAAGGTGATGGGTTTTACATGGAGGGTAACAAGGGGTATATTAGAGGTAGGACCCTTTTGTGAATCTTCTGACTTTAAACAAAAGGAAAAGAAAACGTGTATGGGCATGCCAAATGTGTAGGGCCAGTCGATGTATACAAATTTTGTAGAAGTGAACATGATTACTTTCATTTTTTTTTTGACTTGTCTATCTTTACCTTATACAAGTTAACATATTGGTGGAGTTTGGTTCATTTCTCTTTAGTTTTGATTTAATGGAACTATTGCATTTTCCTTCTTATCGCGCACATGATTCCATCAACAACCGTGAAGTGTTCATGGAAAGTCTTAGTGAGTGTAGACCAAATATAATTTGGTAAATTACCAATCACGCCTATGAATGCTTGGCTAAATTCATGGAACGTATGGGTTCGTACATGTATTGAGGTATTAAAGACACACGCGAAAATGCCTAGTAATTTGAAGAGAAAAAAATATTATGTTATGAGGTTATCGGGATTGGAATGTGACCTGAAAATGCGGGGTGTTATAATGATCTCAAAGAAGCTCAAGATCACATATCACGTTCAATTACAAGCCACAAGACAAAGATCACTACTTCAAAGTACAAGATATTACATGAAGAATCAAAGACTACAATCTGAACACAAGATTAATCAGAAGATTGCTGAGCTTAAATTTGTATTTTCTAGGGTGACCTCCCTTAGGGGGAGATTGTTAGATATTATAAAAAGACTCGGTCACCCCGTGTATTTTACCGTTTATTGTAGCTCATAGTTAACTGTTTAATGTATAACATTCGGTAATGGGCCGAGTATTAAACCCAATGTGTAAGCCCACTACCAAGGCCCTTAGGCTGGTTTTGTAAGTTACTATATAAGCCTCTTCCATGCCTTGGAAGAGGTGGTTAGTCATTTCATTATACAAGTTACACTTTCTCTCACTATAAAGCTTTTTCTCACTTTCTCTCTCTAGATTTGGCTAATCTATCTATCTTCCACTGTGTTGTGATTTCCAATATCTACACTTCTTGCATAGCTTCAAACCACTAAGCTTCATCCATGGCAGTCTTGACATTCTTGGGTTCGACTTTTGAAAGTACAGAATTGTAAAAGCACCATAAGGCATCGATAGCTAACTATTGTTTGGTGGATACTAGACGAGAAGGATTACCAATTACATTATCCATTGGGTGATCCTTAGAACATTTTTCGAGATGATTATGTGGTTGAATAACTTGAGTGGATTTAGCTGAACTAACATCTCTTAATGATGACTCTTCGGAACTAGGTTTTTGAGCAAACACGTTTATAAAGGGATTGACTTCAGCTTGAGCAAAAAGATTGTCTTCGAATGTGGGTCCAGCTGCAACACCTTGATGTGAGATAGGAGCTTGTACTTCTGAGGATGACGGTGAATGATTTGTTGACGGTGCATCTTGATCAATTGTTGTAGAAGAAGGTGTACTAGCTGAAACAACTGAAACTTGAACTGAAAGAGCAGGAGGTACTGGTCTTTCAGCACTAGGGGGTTTTAAGTATTCATCAAACATCGGTTGGAATAAATTCTCTAGATTTTTATTAGTTGGTGGTACATAAGGACCTGCAGAGACTGGATTAGGTACGATCCCTGAACTGATTTGTCCAGGCGTCAACAAAATAGGCTCGAGTCCTATACTGATGTGTACAGGAGCCATTGGCTCAGTTAGCTCATCGAATTGCACGTGAATTGTTTCCATGATTCGCCAGGTTCTTTTATTGTAGATTCTATAACCCTTCCTATTGGGAGCATAACCAACGAAAATCCCAATATCTATTGTTGCTTTCAATTTTCCAAGATCTTTGCTGTCATTTGTAGGGTAACAAAGAGCACCAAAAACTTAATGAAATTTAAGATCAGGTTTCTTATCATGTACAAGCTCATATGGGTTTTTGTTATGACGAGTGTGAATTAGGGATCCGTTTTGGGTGTAACAAGCAGTAGCAACAGCTTCTAAACATCAGAGCTTTAGAAAATATTAGCATTGTCCGAGCATCTTGCACAAGAGTATGATTCCGTCTTTCGACAACGCCGTTCTGTTGAGGAGTTCTCAAAATAGATTTTTGGTGAAAGATGTCGACACTTTTATAGAATTCAGTCAGAACTTGATTAACAAATTATGTGCCATTATCGATTTGGATGTATCTAACAGTTTTATTGAGACCAACTTGTATTTGCTTTAGAGATTTAATGACAAACTCTGGAGTTTCATCTTTTGATCTAAAAAACATAACCTATGTAAATCTTGAATAATCATCCACGATGACCAAAAAATTCTTCCCATTATTACTCTGCACTCTTATTGGTCTACACAAATCTATATGAAGGGTATGTAAGACTTCCATAAGGGTGTTTTCAGATTTAGGTTTGTGGGTATACTTCTTGCTCTTTCCTAGTTGACAAGCAGAGCAAAGATGGTCTTTCTCAAACTTCAACTTTGGTAAGTCTCTTACCAGATCTTTTCCTGCAAGATCATTGATGGTACCGAAGTTTAAATGGTTTAATCAATGATGCCACAAGCATGATTTGTTCTTGAAGGCTTTGGACAATAAGCATATTGGAGAGGACTTTATCATGTCTTTAACCGAGATAGTATATAGATTTGAGCCACGATAACCTTTAAGTAAATCCACACCATCTTCATTTCTAACATAACACGAATGTTTTTTGAATGCAACTTCACGATCTGAATCACAAAGTTGCCCTACAGAAAATGATGATGGTGTTCCAAGTTCCTTCTCACTATTTATATACCTGGATATTACACATTATCACCAATTCACATAGTCTTCCATAACCCATAACAGTACCAAATGATTCTTTCCGAATCTAATTGTACGAAGAACTTTTTTACAACATTCTTGAGCCCGACGAGCGATTCCACGTCATTGTTTTGACCAGCCTGTGTCAAATACCAAAGGACGATATGTTAGACTTCATTTGAAAAGACGAAGATGGAAGAGTTTGGTATTTGATCCCAATTTCTGTTTTGTCAGGTGGTTAGCAGAAACAACACTATATTTCACATAAGCAATAATTGTCTGTGTCTCGGCTGTAATGGGAATGCTAGTAGAAATTGCCTTGTCCTTTTTGTTTCTACGTTTGTATCTAGTTAATGGTTTCAGAGAGGTGTTATTAAGTTTCTCAGTTATTATAATTATAATTTCACTAGAACTAACGTGTTTAGGTTGTTGTAAAGGCACTACTTTGGATATAGTAAACCTGTAAAGGCATTGTTCTCTTAAAGTGGAATTCTTTCCAGTGGCTTCCACTGATAACCAACATTAACAAATACGTTTCCATGTTCTTCAAATCCTTGCTTAACGATTGCTCAAACATCTTTAATAAGGGGAGGGGGGGTACAATTTGTACAGACTTCAAATATTTCACAACACACTTATCATGATTAGCAGAAATTAAGCATTTGTTACATGTCTTACACACAGAATTAGAATTCAAATTAATTACAGTACGCTTAGAGGTAATGCTAGAATCAACACGATTCTTTTGTTTCAAATTTGACTTATTGTTCCTAAGGTGATCTTCTACTTTCTTTTTGTTGTCACTTTTAGCTGGCAAGATCCTATTGTTCTTTGCATTGCTCCTAGGCTTTGACCCGCTAGCTTCAGTGGAACTGATTACTCCTGTAAAAGGAATCACATATACATTAGTCTTGTGCTCTTTTTGTGGCTCAACATATTTTTGTGTGTTATCATTTAAAGTTCCGCATGTTTCCTTAAAAGTCACTTGCTTTTTTCCAATTCAAAGGGGTAGTAGCAACCTTTTTATCTCTTTTATTGAATTCTTTCGGACAAGTGCCAATCACATATTCTAACAACTCCTGAGATATCTTAGTGTAAAAACAGGCATTCTCAAGCGCATTATCTAATGGCTTTTCAATCCTAGCTTCTTCTACTATCTCACGAAGTGTTTCTACACTTTCCTTAAGATGTTTGAGATAATCCATATGAATTTCCCTTTTGTTCCTATAGCGAGAGGGACGGGTTCAACATTGATTGCATACATACTAGGGGAAAGCACTTTTGATTTTACAGGAGGCATAGGGACGCATTGCATTCTTCCTTTAAGTTGAGCCTTGAGTTTCTCATTTTTAGTTAACAGAGAAGCGGTCTTTTCAATAGTTTTAGCATGTGTTATCTTAATAGAATCATACAATTCCTTGTAATGCTGCTTAACTTTTTCATTCTCTGCCCTAAAAAGCATATTTTGTTCTTGAAGGGCAGTGACTTTTTTTGTTAGTTCAGTGTTCTGAAAATCTAAGGCCTTAAAGTCAAGAATATGATTTGCCTCACTACGTCTCTTATTCATTTGAGAGAATTTCTCTTTCAACTTTCTAATCACGTTGTTCTTTCCTTGAAGAAAAGCTTTCATTTTGTTGATTTCAAAAACTGTGTCAAATTCAGGAGTATCCTGAGATGGTTGTGATTTGTTGATTCCAAAACGTTTTTTAAGATTTTGATACTTCAATTGAAAATTTAGGAGATCTATCTCAAGGTTGTAAAAATGTTTAATCATTTGACTATGATCATCTTTTTGAATGTTATGTTTTAATTTAAAAATCTCAGCTTCAAGTTCTAGACAACATGCTTGTTCTACAATGTAAGCATCATGCAATTTAAAAAATCTAGATACAGTATTCACATTATTCATGACACTATACAACAATTCATTGGACAAACAATCAGCAATTAGAGATGAGAAGATTTTTCCTTTCAATGTCCACACATTGCTTGTCCACTGCATTTTGTTCAACCTCAGCTTCCATTAGTTCAAAAATTTCTTTCATTTCTTTGACTTCTTTAATGAGATCAGTTTGGATTCCCTCAAAATTTTCTTTAAGCGTTTTTAAAAATGGAATTACCTCAGTATGATAACATTCTTTTGTTTGTTCGAAACCTCTTTTCCCTTCCGTGAGACCAGTTGGTGTAATTCTCTTTTTACAGGTTTTATCAAATTCTGAAAAAAGTTGTATAAGTGTGTAAATATTAAATTTCACTTGACTTTTTGTCGGAAGAACCATGGGGACAAGCTTAGCAGGTGTATTAGATGGATACACCATCAGTGTTGTGATTGGTTTCGGAACATTGGTCAAATGTTTGTGGACATCTTCAGACAAAAATATATGTTCTGGGATCAAGTGTCTATATGGAGTAAGAGTTGCAAGATAATCCTCTTTTGAATAATCAGGGGGTGCAATCTTAATTTTACTATCAACCCACATAGTACTTTTAGATTTCTCAAGCATTTTCATTCTAGTGGTCTTAGCTAACTCAAGAGTATCCTCTGAGTCATGCACAACAGCAGGGGCATGTGTGGTCTTGACTAATTCATAACTATTATAAAGAGCAGGTTGAACTTGCTTTGCTTTTGTGAGATATAAGGGATTTTGGTAGCCTATTGCTACCTTTTTCTTTTCATCATAAAAAGGTTTCGGTTTACACAACATATGTACTATTTGAAGAGACTGATCATGTTTGTATAATTTATCTTCAACCTTTTCTTTTAATTGTTTCATGTCAAGAAATTCTTCAAGGTACTTATTTTCTTTCTGTTTAAAATCCTTTTTCAACGTTGTGACTTCTTCTTTCATTAACTTGTTATGGTTAATGGTAGAATTAAGTTGCATTTTAACAGAATGAGGTTCCTTTGTCAATAATTCTTCCTGAACATTACGGTCTCGGATAATTATTCTCATTTGTTCATCAATCTTTTGTTCTCGTTCAATTAATTCAAACCTTGCCCTTTTTTTATAAAGCTCGACTTGTTCCTTATATCTCGCAAGTTCAGCAGTTAATGATTCATTAACTACTTTGTTCTGCTTATTTGCAGAGACACATTGGGCAGACTGTTCATGCATATCATTTATTATCATCATTAAAGCATCATTTGGCACAAAAGATACATTACTTTGTACAACTTGCACTGCGTTGTTCTTGACATACTGCTCATATAGAATAATATTACTATCGCTCGTATATTTAGCATCTGAGTCAACAACGTAGTTTGGTTGTACATAGTATTGCATCTCATGTACTTCATGATACTCACCAACACTATCTACATAGTTATCATGATCTTATACCTCAGATAGAATGTCCGAATCATATGATGGACCAACTTTATCATAGATTGGATCGGATGATGATAGATTTGCCATAAACATGGCCTGTGCAGTAGGAGCCTCATCAACATCAGAGTCAAAAGCATCACATTGATCAGCTTGAAAGACGTTATCCTCATTAAGTGCCAAGTCTTGTACTGGTGCCTCATCCACATCATCATCAAACGTGTTAGTCTGTCCAGCTGCAATAAATAACAACTGCTCTTCATCTAAAACTACTCCATTCTCTTAAGTTTGCATCAGCAACATCTTGTATTTGAAGTATTATAAATTCTGTAGTCGCTTTAGGTGAGTGCATTGCCTTTCTATGTGCCCGACTCCATTGTAGTTATAACACTTAATTTGCTTTGCTTGACCAGGATTAGTATTGCCAACTCTGTTTTGAGCTCCCTTATTTCTAGCTGCAACTGCTCCCCTGACATAGTTCCCTTGACCTCTGTTCTGTCTACCCTAAACATTGGAACTACAACATTTCTTTTTAAAACTGTAGCTTGGTTCCTTTTCCTGTGTTAGATGGAAAGTTTGGAGTTAGATTGTTGGTTTTAACCCCCCCCCCCCCCCCCCCCCCCCCTCAGTTGTGTTTTATTGGTTGGGTGAGTAGGGCAACTGTTTGGTTAAGTTTTCAATTCAAGTCATCAGTGGGGTAAAACATGAATCAAGGGGTGTTATCGCAAAATTGTGGTTGATGGGTAATGGTGGAGACATATGCAGATTGTGGATTAGCGGAATGATTATGAAGGGTACTGTATGAGGTAAAACATTGGACACTAGGCAGAGGTTTCAATAGCATGTTGAGTGTATCTTTCCAACATCATCTTGTTCTCATTAGCATGTACCTCATGTTGCTTCAAGTAAGCATACAACTGATCATAGTTAGATGTCTTCAATCCTCTATTCAGTTTGACTACAGTTACGAATCTACCCCATTCAGGCAGCATGTTGTTCACAAACTTTGAGTTAAGCTGCATTTTGGGCATAGTCATCTTGATGTTTCGCATGTCGTTAATAAGCTTTGTAAACCTAACATAGTATTCGTGAATGGTTTCTCCTTTGTTCTGATAGAAGTGTTTAAAGTCATCGTATAGCTGTGATTCACGTTCATCTTTTGTTAACTTAGAACCTTCCAAGAGTATCTTCACATTATCCCAAATGTATTTGGCGTCAGTGTAATTGAAACTGAGTGTGTAGATGTCTTTTGGTAAACCTTAAAGTAGGATATTCATTGCATGAATGTTAGCTTTAAACCTCTCCTTTTCTTCTGGTGTAAGGTCAGCAAAGACTCTATCCCGTTCTGGTCCTAGATGAAGTGCACCTTCAGCAAGTGTTTCTCTGAACTTTCCTATCTTAAATGGACCTTCATCAATCGACTTAAGTATGTTTACCCCATTATATTTTCCCAGACAGTACAAACAAATACGTTGTTGCCAAGACTTAAAGTCAGTCCTATCGAGCATTGGTGGGCGGGTATCAGAACCAGCACACTGGATATCTTCATAAAGATTAGCCATCAGTTTTGATTGTGAAATGATATGAGTTGATCGTTCAATGATTAGTGAGTGTATGTTAAAAGTGGTGAACTTAAGTTAAAGTGTTTTGTTGTTTTGGGTTTGTTAAGTCTTTGAGTTTGAAAGTATAAAATTATCCAAGTGTCCAAACAGTGTCTCAAACCGCTGCCTAGGAGGTCAAACTGCTGCCTAGACAAACCGCTGGATTCGCAAACCGCTACTAAGAAATTTTGGTAAACCGCTACGAAGAAAATACTGCTAAACCACTATCAGAAATTCAAACCGCCATGCTTTCATTTCTAAATCGCTATGAAAGTGTAATTCTTCGAACCTGTAAACCGCCACGAGTAAACCGCTACAATTAGAAACTTGTAAACTTCCACGAGTAAACCGCTACGATTAGAAACTTGTAAACCGCCACTAGATAACCATCGTTACTAAACGACAAACCACTGGCCATTGACTTCTGACAAACCTCTATCTAATACGACAAACCGCTGTCAGTGTACGAACTGATAAACCGCCAGTACAGTGTACAAGTATGTCAAACCATTGCGAAGAAATAGGAACAGTATGCCAAACCGCTGCGAAGAAAAACGTACATTTTCACCTAATAACACCTAAAATCACCCTTTTGAATGTTTCTGCTTGATTTCTTTGAACTAAGTACTAGAAGGCTATAACTACTAGAAAAACACCTAAACTTTAACACAACAAAGATTAAAATCTAGGAAAATGAAGAACGAGCTAGAAAACCTAAAAAGTACACTTTTGATCTAAACCCAACAACAAAACGCATATACACACGAGCTAATCATCCCATGAGCTCTGATACCAATTGTAAGATATTGGATATCATAACACAATGGAAGATTTGGGTTGAGCCAATTTCTTTAGAGAGAGAACGCTAAAGAGAAACTTTCTAGTCAGAGAAAATGGAATGCCTGTATTATGAAATGACTAACCACCTCTTTCATGGGATGGAAGAGGCTTATTTAGTAATTTACAAACCGGCCCAATGGCCTAGGAAATAGGCTTACACGTGTGGGTTTTTACCCGTCCCATTACCGTATGTTATACATTAAACGTTAAACTATGAGCTACATTAAACCGTAAGATACACGGGGTGACCGAGTCTTTTTCTTATATCTAACATTTTGAGAACCATACTCGTTACATTGATCAAATAATAAATTTTACATAATATCCCAAAAGAAATTCAAAGTTTTGCGAAAGCAAAATATAAGTTTGACAACATAGATAACGAGCATGAATTATATTAAGTCTTGAAAACGGGTAGTCATATAGCATGTAGACTCCAATAAACACCTTGAGAGAATATCCAAATGAAGCACCTGAAAACATTGTTTAAAACGTCAACAACAGTTGGTGAATTCATAGGTTTAATTTAAACATAAGCGTGGACCGCAAGTTTCAAAACGTATGTGACTATTATAACAGATACAATATCACATAAAAAGTATTTACGTTGCACTAAGCTCATGATACCGAAGCTCAATACAAAAGTGGCATATAATCATGCCAAGTAAAGCTTTCCCTAACAAGTGTTCAACCAAAGACCACCAAATCCTTCCGACATGATATACGTTTGTTTGATCGGCACCTCCGATTCAAGTAAGCGCTACTTACCTAGACGGGGGTTATTAGCCCCAATAGATCTATTTATAACACTCATGCTCACTTAACCAGTTAGTCGGTCAAGAAATTAATGGTACATGAAAGTTTGGGCAATAGTGGTTTGTACGCAACTTAGGCAATACGTAAACAGGCAAGAATAACGTAAAGTACTTGTGTCCATTTTTGAAAGTAAACAATGTTCTCACCCCTTAGTAATAAGGTGATTGTAAAACGATAAAAAGGTGGGGCTATGAACTCACCTTAAGTAATGATGAGAAAAGATATAACCAACGGATGGAGTACGAAGATCAATATGTCCTAAACGCGACCTAAGAAAATAACGCGCCTTATGAAAGGAATATAGAACGAACGAATGGCATAATAACATTTAAATGAACTCATTGAATCCTCACGTGTTTGTGTCTTAGCTTCGTTAATAAAAACATAACTTTACTAAGAAAATATACTTTTAACTTAATCTCGACATTTTCGATGAAAACTTACTATTTTCAAAAACTTTCAAATTTTGGAAAGTTACTACTTTAAGAAGTTTTGAAAACACGGACGTTAATTGTAACATTTCTCATTTTCAGGTTATTTTCAACTTTAATAAATTCCATTATTTATTTTTAGAGTTTTACGCGTTCGCTTTTAATTATTATCTTATAGTTAAATCGCGTAAACTAAAAATCAACGATCAATGTAAACGGACACCAAACAAATTAAAGTTGACATCAAGCAAGTGTTATATGATTATTAGGAGTATAATTTATAACATTTCATAATTTATTTTTGTTAGTTACGTAAAACGCTTACGTTTCGCAATAAATTACATTCGGTCGTACCCGGAAGCACCTTTACCTATCTACACTTAAACAAATACCCACATTTATACCCAATACTCAAAATTTATTTATTTTTCTCACCCATATCATCTTAGAACCGGACTTGAGCTTTTATACATGAATTAAATCATTTAATCCTTATTAATTCTTTTTACAACTTGCAAATCTTACACCATTTGTACTTGGACACAACTTACTAAACATTGGCTTGTCAATGTCCTCCCCTCTCCTCACATATGGTGTCTCTCTCCTCCTAGGGAGGAGGAGAGCACTTACACAATTGTACCTTAACCCTACTTATTAACTAGAGTTAGTTTAAGGTTAATCCATGGGTTAGTTACTATATAAAGCAAGTAACTAGTGCACATTATCCTCTTACACTTTCCTACAAGCAAAATCAACCAAGAACTCTCTCTTTTTGAGCTAAAAACCCACGGCATACTTTTGAAATTTAGGGTTTCATTTTATTTTTGCAACCAAGGTATTCCAAGCATTCAAGTGTTCAATCTAAGGCTACCTAAGACTACTCAAGGTGTTGGGAAGCTTGGATTCGGGTTTAACAAGGAATTATCAAGAAAACATAAACACCTATACCAATCACACACACCGCCCCCACCGACACCCACCACCTCAATCAACACCCAAACAACACACGCAAACAATAAAACAAAAAACACAAAAATAACAAAAAAAACAATACACAACCAAACCAACCCAATGCAAACCCAACACCCCACACACGAAACCCACACCCCCACAATGGACAACCCAAATAGTGAAAAAACGTCATATACCTGAAAAACAATCGTTCTAAAACTTATAAAACTTTTTTGCAAAAACAAACTCAAACTCGAAAAGGGTACACAATTGCCACACAACATCAAAACCTAACTAGTATAGTCAAAAACAATGCAAATAAAAAAACCAAAACTAACATATATTTTTTATCAAACCAAGATTCTTAACATCTAACTAAAAGCAAAAAATACAACACAAAAACATTCGTTAACTTCATAAAAAAAAAAACGATACAAAACATATGGGTCGGTCACCATATTTGCCACGCACGAGTGAACGAGAAAAGAAAGACGGGTTTAAAAGTTTACTTACAAGTGAGAAGAACAAGCTAGATAAACAAGGATGAAAGTTTAGAGACGAAATCTTGTATAAACGACCTAAAATCGTCTAATAATGACCCGAAAATCACCAACAAACGAATCCAAATGATTCTTGAATAAACCTACGATCACAACCGTCTTTATACTTGGAAATAAAGAAGCAACAAACACAAAAAAGGGTGTTTGTTTGGTCGGGTGACGCAAGAAAGAAAGGAGAAGGAAGAAATATTTTTGATGAGTGTTTCTAGTGAGAGAATTATTTTGGTGAAATGAATGGAAAGAGTGGATAAATAGGGAAATTATGGTGTCTAGGGGCAATGTATAAGATTTAAACCTAGGATCATCTAAAAATAATTCAAGGAAAGAGTGTGTACAAAAGGGAACCAACTTGCTACAAATATGAGGGCTTGTTCGCTGGGGGCAGGGGGAGGGGGAGGGGACGACACCATGGGAAAGGATGGGGGTATTTTGCCATTTTTCAAATTCTTTCCACTAGATATTTTCCAAGGTGATTTAAATATTTTAGGCTTGCTTAATAACTCATTGCTTAGCAAATTATGCAATATCCGGAAATTTAGCTATACGCGACAACTCAATGGAAAACTACGAAAATTTAAATATCCACTTGAAATGTAAAAACGCGGCACTTTCCGAAAGACTACATTAAATAGTAAGCCGAAACGCGTCCGGTAACGATTCTCAGATATATGCCGGAAACCTCTCGGTTAAAAATCAAATCAACACGAAATTAATTAAAGTCAAACTATCATACGAAAAAGTCAAAGATATTGACCTAGAAATTTACGGGGTGCCACATCCTTCTCCTGTTAAAAGAGATTTGTCCTCAAAGCTTAAGCCGTAGCATTTGACATAGACGTGGGGTTAGCAAAGAGATGAGGATACTTTTTCTTCATTTGGTCCTCACGTTCCCATGTAAACTCATGACCTCTTTTTGAGTTCTAACAAACCTTAACGATAGGAATATGACTCTGCTTCAAATGTTTAACTTTACGATCCATGATCTCGGCCGGTTCCTTGATAAAGTGAAGCTTGTCATCGATTTGAATTTCATCTAGCGGAATAACAAGCGATTCATCGGACAAGCATTTCTTCAGGTTTGACACGTGAAACATACTATGGACACGGCTCAACTGTTCTAGAAGATCAAGTCGGTAGGCAACAGTTCCAACTTTGGCAAGAATTTTGAAAGGTCCAATATAGCGCGGGTTCATCTTTCCCCGTTTGCCAAAACGTATCACCCCTTTCCATGGTGACACTTTCAACATGACCTTATCTCCTACTTGGAACTCAAGGGGTTTTCGTCTTACATCAGCATAACTCTTTTGATGTTTAGGTGTGCTAAATCATATTCTCGATACCTAAACCATAAAATTTGATTTTTAGAGGAGAAAAAGAGCAGAAGAGGTCAAGTAACATTATCAATTCCATAGGAGACAATGTGTAATTCTGTATACTTGAGTAATCGTTCAGTTTTTGGTTTCATTCGTTAACTCGGTTAGTTTACCTTGGCTAAATAATTACTCTTGTATTTATTATGACGTTTGAAGGCTAATACCTTTGGGTATTAGACATTATTATGAAGATCTGAATGTTTGGTATTTGTTTATCTTGATTTCTTGATTTATCGTTGAATGCTTGTTTATGTTTATCAATTTATACTTGTTTACGCGCTTTTGTATGCGACTTATCCTTCAACTGGATCTAGTGATACGGACCAAGTAAATCTAGAGTCTGGGATAGCTCTCCATATAGTAATTTATATATCTAGAATACTAGGATCATAAATATTGTCCTTCTAAGTCTGTGTCTAGGATACGCTTCGGGCTTAACTAATTTATTGGATATTGCCAATGGTTTATAAATCGTGTTGACTAGCAGGTGACCTAGATAATTCAACAAGTAACGTTCTGATTCCATTGGATAGTTGGACAAGTGGACTACTAGTGTATAAATTACCATTAAGCGGTAAGTGGGTAAAGTCTCTATGAGCTAAGGTTTAACAAAATCACCATTGCTTAATCCCTAAGATAGATTATAATCAGCAAATAAGGATGCTTTATGCGGATGCTTTAATTGTGACAGAATTAATGTGTCTAGGTCTTAGGATGATGTAACGCCTAAGTCTTAGAAGATATACAACCTCGAGAGAAAGAATCATATGCACTTAATAAAACAAACCAACTTTCTAATCGGATTAATAATGGTTAATAAAGTTGTCTTCTTATTTGTGCTCTGGACGACTCTTTTTTCTTTTGTTTATGAGCTGCGTAAGTTTAACGTGTATTGAATTGATTGTAGTCACCAACCAAACCGTGCCAGTCTCTCAGGCTGAAAACCCCCTTTTCTCGTTAGAATTAGGATTTAGACTGACATAGGTTTAGAATAAAATAGAATTATAATAGATTAGATATTCAAGATATTAATTAAATTGATAGGATTAACCTCGCTTCAAGTGTTCGACACCCTACTTACCACAAAACTACTACCGTCGAGTACACTGCACAGTTAAAGTGTTGTTTTCGGTTATAGTCTGCAAAATTATAAATTAAAAAACTTGAATCAATAAAATATACACCACACAACGACATATCAAGTTTTTGGCACCGCTGTCGGGGAGTGAAAATTAATCTTGACTTTTACTTTGATTATGGTTTTTACAATTTAGATTAGATCTAACCCTTTTTGGATTAGATGTAATTTTTGATTATTATATATTCTTATATATTATGTAAATTTTGTATATTTGTCTTTAATCGTTTGCTTATATATATTTGTGTTTAATTTTTTGCGTATTTAATTGTTTTTCTAAATACACTGTACTGGTCGATAGCTTAATACGGCATATCCACTTCCATCGGATTTGGCGTATCCACTTTCTTTTTTTTTTTTTTTTTTCTTTTTTTTTTTTATTTTTTTTTTTTTTTTTTTTTTTTCTGTCCAATCTGAGCCAGCTGATAGGCCTAATGATTAAAGATCAATACAGCGTATCCACTTCTATTGAATATGGCGTATCGATCGTCTGATAAATTTCTTTTCCATTCTCGAACTTAAAGCCCAATTTTTTTTAATACCTTTCTCCCGCTGGTTCTACTGATAGTTTTCTAGATATTTTTTAGTAAAAATGACAAAGGTTATCAAAGGAGAGTTCAATAAAATTAAGGATGTTAATGTTGAAGATGTTTTGCTCACTTGCGATACATCACTTGAAGTTTTCAACAATGAAGTCAATCGATTAAGCGGAATGGATGATGATTTATTCACATATGAAGTTGAAGTTGCTGACATCCCATGTGACTCGAAAATAGATGATGATTCGGAGCATGAAGTTGATGATGACATGAGATATGATCCGTCTAATGTTGCATTTACTGAATGGTTGGGATCAAAGTTTTTCAACTACAAGACAATGGATCATTATACTATAAAAGCATTATGGATTTACTAGATCAGAGGAGATGATGAAGTTGAGCTCACAGATGAAGAATCTTCTGAAGAAAGGGATGAAGTTACTAAAGTATTTAGGATCGACACTAATCTATTTTATTTTGAAACACCTATGTGCAAGGCATTCAAAGAATTTAACTATCTTTTGAAAATTGATCCTCACTTATTTACTAAGGACATTAATGGATTCAAGACCTATGAAGACTACAAGAATGATTGGATCTATGAATGAAACAAGGATGTACCATGGGTGTACGACAAGCCATGGCTTAATAAAGGATTATGGAAAGAGCCAACACCAGTTGAACATACTTGCAAGCCTTTCAACTATAAGACCGGGTGTTCGAAATGGCGAACATATAGTTGGAAGAATGATGGATACTGTAATGGAGGAAATTTACCCAAAACTTACATTATTGGAAACCAAATCCATTATCAGTATTACAAATGGTACGAAGCTTTGGAAGATAGTGAACTTAAAGATAAGGCTTTAAGAAACAAAGCTATCATGGAAGGATTTATCAAAGAAGACGATGATGAGTCACGTTACGAACAAAAGAGACGATGGAACATATATACAAACTATGATGATACTTATGAGATAAATCATGAAGATAATGAGAGAGATGAATTATGTGAAGTTCATGAGCTGCTAGTATGCAATGTACGGAGATATATGATGATCAAATATTCATTCAATAATGGTGAAAAGTATGTTGCTATAAAAGAAGACGAATATGACGATGTTACTATCACAAGAAAAGAGGCGTGCCCATGCCTTACCATGAAATCTTCGGGGGGGTATGGAACGAGGATGGATGTGACTAGAGCTGAGTAGAAAGAGAAGCAGAAGAAAAGTCTAACTTAAAGACTTTACTATAAACAAAAGTGCTTCCCGGGAGACAACCCAAATTGTTATTTAATTTTATCGAGTCTGTCTTCCCAGACATCAATACGGTGTATCCGCTCCATACCATACGGCGTATTGATTGTTTGGACGTTATCAGTCTTTATTTTTATTGCACTTTAAAAACATTATTATCAGTTATAGAATATGGCGTATTCACTAACCTGATACGCCGTATCCACCAAAACTGACCCGTATTTTGTTTAGTTTACTTTAAAATTAACCGTAGGTACCAAGATAGGAATCCACATGTTTTTTCTATATTCTATACAGGACATCGTGAAAGAAATATCGACAAAGTTGGTGGAATACATATTTTCTGGAATTCTGTATGTGTGTGCTGTTCGTGCTAGGATTCAGACGCTTTTCCAACACACAATCTCGCTCATAAACGCAACTTGGAGATTCTCACCGAAGCAAATATAGGGAGTTTCTCATTCTAATTATTTTTACAATTTCGCATTTAGTGTTTTATATTTACAACGATGCTTGTTATATTTTAATTCAAGTGGGGCTCGTGGACCACCCCCACCCCCCCTGAATTGTTTTTACCTTGTCCTATTTTTTTCATACTTAAAATGCTTAAATTATGCTCAAATTAAAAATCTTTCAAGCATACTTTGTGAAAATACATGGTAAAAAACCCGCACACCAATAATCCTTGTTAGATATTGTTAGGATTTAACCTTTCCGTTTCCAAATGTTTACCCAAATTCTACAAAAATATGAGTGTATCGGTGATGTAGTAGACTTTAGAAATTGGCTTGGTATATCACTCGAGCCTACGATAATGAGTATTATGGATTTAATTGGCGTAACTTGTTTTAATTGGTAAATTTTAGGATTACACCTAAATCGCCTTTACATGTTGCTTATTAACTAACTACACCAGATAGTTAACCTCCCATTTAAACCTTTTCCACTCTCATCTTTAGAGTGAAGATCCATTAGAAAAACCCATAGAACCAATCCTTTAGGAATTACACCAACTATTTGTTTCGTTACACCTTTACACCTTAACCTACCCTGTTATGTTAAGTTTAATTTACAGTTGCTAGTTACTTAAAGTGTAAAGTTTGTATTTCCTGATTCTTGTGTCATTTTCTATCTTTGGTGAGGTTGGAAATCTGCACATTGCAAATTGGAATGTATATTAGTAGTCAAAACTCATGTGATGTTACTACCATCACAATTAATGGTGAATCCGAAGAACGAAGAACTAACGAAGGAATTATCTGGAATTATTATGATCGCGAAGATGGTGAAACTACACCGAGATTTGATGTACAGTTAGCAATTTTTTTTTGATAAAATGAGAAAAATACAACAAAAAAGAGAGAGAAAGAATGTTTGAAGATGATCGTTTTGCAACTACAGAAGGAACTACACGAGGGATCGATTATTCGTTGATACGTCTAAAAAATCAACGATGTAGAGTATTGTAAAAAGTGGAAGATATTGCCACTTACCTTGTAGAGTATGTAAAGTTTTTGGGATGATTAGGAAGTTGACCATTACGGGAACGCTAACTTAGGTTGTTGTTTTTGATCGATGATCAAGACGTTGTAAATAGTTGTGTCCTTATCATGGTGACGGTCAGGGAAAAAGTGTCTAGCAACTTGTACTTTAGTCTTAATCTATTTGTTTCTTGATTTTTATTTAACAACAATT
This sequence comes from Tanacetum coccineum, assembly GCA_026074375.1. NCBI lineage: Eukaryota > Viridiplantae > Streptophyta > Magnoliopsida > Asterales > Asteraceae > Tanacetum > Tanacetum coccineum. The sequence goes on along the minus strand of BQNB010012774.1, from coordinate 47,945 downwards.
TACTTCCCTCTCACCTAATGATTAGCCGGTAGTTTCTTAATTACACATACCTTTTACTAAATAAAACGAGCCTAAAATGACTAAAATATATCAAAATGCATTGTATTTGTGTGTTTTGTAATTTATGCTGTATAGGTAACGGATATTCACTAAAGGACAAAAAATGAAACCAAAACTGACAAAACCAAGCACGAGAATGGAAAAAGCGTGAAAAGCCAAAGCCAAGGACATAAGCATCTTATTGGGCCAACCCGTACCCAAGTTAATGGGCCAAGTCAGCCCATTAAGCCTTTTATATAATTAAAAGCCCATGATTAAAGCCTAAATCTAATTAATTTAAACCTGGCCCAAATTAAAGCCCAAACCAAAAAGCCCGTTAACCTTTAACTTAAACACCCTAAACCTTTTACACCGCTAGTCCTTAGGGACTAACACAATTAGTCCTTATGGGTTTTCACCATTAGTCCTTACACCCTAACCCCGTTACCCTTTACCCCTAACCTTGTTACAAATCAAACTCCTTAAACCTTTTCCCGCCAAATCCAAATACTATTCACCCATCCTTTTTGTCCTACCCTGCAACCTGACAAACACCCTTAACCTTTTCTTCCTTACAACCCGACAACCCTATTTAACCTATTCTCTCAAGAAATGACAAGATACGTTGGTAATCCTATGATAATTGATTGGTTGATGGACATGAAGGGATGAGATCAAGATAAATAGATTCAAAGGCTATGATTAAAGGCTTGGAGAGCACTCTCAATCCCTCTCACAGAAGAAACACACCTCAAAGGGCTAGAGCTTCTCAATTCGGCTATAAATAGAGGGTGTTTTCACACATAAAAAGAGATATATCAATCTAGTGTAGCTTTTTATTGTATTTTACAGCTTATATTAGTTTAAGTCAGCTTATTGTAACTTTCTTTTCAAGTCTTGTAAATGTTTTTTAAGTTTTAAAGAAATTCCAAGTTTAATGTTAAAATTCTGTTTTTGTGTTAATGAGTCTTATGTTTGAAAATGTTTTGATAAGCTACATATAAGCTCTTGTTTAAGCTGTTTTACTAAAACAATATAAACCTTGTTGGGATTTAAAGACTTCAAAATGATTCTTTGAGTTAACACTGCTCAGTTAATGCTGCTAGTTCAAAAGTTAATGCTGCTGGTTTAAACTGCTGAAAGATTACAACTGCTTGGAAAAGTTTCTACTGTCAGATGGATAAAGACAAGAGAAAAGATTGGAGAACAAGAATACTTACGAAGATAAGTATTGAGTTATTTTTGTAAAAGATATGTATAAGTTATTTGTTTAAAAGATCATGATAACTTAGGAAAGTATTATAAGCCTTATAGGACTCCTTGGTGTATAAAAGCAGGTCCTAGGGTATAGAATTCAATGTACCAAAATGAGTCATTGTCATAGCTTCAAGGTTTTTATAACCCTAATGCTTTTGAGTATTCGTATTTAATATATTGAGGATGAAAGTTTGATAAACTGTTTGTCTTTGATTGTTTTACTGTTTCATTGTTCTTCTTAGTATTACAAACTAGATTCCGCACAGTTTGTGATATTCTCAATCTTAGCTTCTATCATAGTTGTCTTAGATCTATTCAATACAACTAAACCTTACATCAAGCTAAAGAGTTTAAGATCTGTTCATTGGGATCAACAAGTGGTATCAGAGCTTGTTGTGAAGCTTTGAATAAGAAGAAACAAATAATATATATATTAGATCTATTTCATAGTATTTTCAATGGAGGCATGAACTACTTCTACAACTCTGACTGCAAGACTTCCTATCCTCAACCTAGGGGAATATGATCTCTAGTTAATGAGGATAGAACAATACTTTCTCATGATTGATTACTCTCTCTAGGAAGTAATTTTAAATGGTAACAAAGTGCTGAAGAGAACTGTTAGAGAAACTGAGCAGGAATATGAACCTACTACTGCAGAAGAAAAGCAAGATAGAAGGAATGAGATGAAAGCTAGAGGAACTCTGCTGATGGCACTCCTAAATAAGGATCAACTGAAGTTCCATTCATATAAAGATGCAAAATTGCTCATGGAAGTCATAGAAAAGAGGTATGGAGGAAATAAGGAATCCAAGAAAGTTCAAAGGACACTACTCAAGCAACAATATAAGAACTTTTCAGGATCAAGCTCAGAAACAATGGATCAAACTTTTGACAGGTTGCAACAACTTATTAGTCAGTTGGAGATCCAAGGTGAAGTTATTACACAAGAGGACATGAACTTAAAACTGTTGAGAAGTATTCCATCTGAATGGAAGACTCATGCTTTGACCTGGAGGAACAAAGAGGAAATAAAGACTATCAGTTTGGATGACTTGTACAACAACTTAAAGATATATGAACATGAACTTACAGGATCAACAAACACAAGCCAAAATTCACAAAATGTGACTTTTGTGTCCTCCAACAACACTAACAGCAACAGCAACAACAACACAAATAAAGCAGATAACACTACTTATGGAGTTAGTTCTACTCATACTCAAAGTAATCCTACATCTGGAGATAACCTCAGTGATGCTGTGATTTGTGCTTTCCTAGCTAGTCAGCCTAATTCTCCTTAACTTTCACGAGAGGATCTAGAACAAATTGATCCTGATGACCTATAAGAAATAGAATTATAATGGGAAATGGCCATGCTGACAATTAGAGCTAGAAGATTCATCAAGAGGACATGCAGGAAGTTAGATGTAAATGGTCAAAGAGTTGGATTTGACAGGTCTAAAGTGGAGTGCTACAATTGTCATAAAAATGGTCACTTTGCAAGAGAATGTTGAGCTCCTAGAAATCAGGAAAACAGAGAAAGAAAGAATAGTAAAAGAACTGTGATAGTGGAAACTCCCACTAAAAATGCCTTGGTTGCTCAAGATGGAATTGGAGGGTATAATTGGAGCTACCAAGATGAAGAAGAGCATCCTACAAACTATGCATTAGTGGCACATACATCTTCCGGAAGTTCTTCCAGTTCAAATTCTGAGTTAGATTCTTGTTCTAAATCATGTGTAAAAGCTTATGCTACTCTCAAGAACAATATAATAGTTTGTCTTCAGATTACAAAAAGTCTTAATTTAATTTAGTATCTTATAAAGCAGGTTTAGAATCAGTAGAAGCTAGACTAGCTCACTATAAGAAAAAAGAGGCTGTGTTTGAAGAAAGCATTAATGTTTTAAACCTTGAAGTTAAACTAAGAGATACTGCTTTAGTTGAAAACAAAAAGAAATTGGAAAAAGTAGAAAAAGAGAGAGATGAGTTAAAACTAACATTAGAGAAGTTTCAAAATTCATCTAAATCTTTGAACAATTTGCTGGAAAGTTAAGTATGTGACAAGTTTAAAACAGGACTAGGATATAATGCAGCTTCTCCTGCAGTAGAAAGCTTTGTGAATTCATCTGAGATGTTAGAAAATCAGGAGTATAATAAGTCTAAATCTGATAAGAGATATCATGCAGTTCCCCTACCTTATACAGGGAACTTCATTCCCTCCAAACCTGATCTAACGTTTATGGATGAAATTGTTAAAAGTGAGAATATGGATGTTATTACTGTTGTTACACCTAGTAATGTTAAGAAAGTTGAGTCAAATCATGAGTCTGCTGATGTAAAAAATAATGGTGATGCAGTAGAACCTAAAACTGTTAGGAAGAACAGCTTTAGACCTCCAATCATTGAGGATTGGAATTCTGATGATGATAGTGAGGTAGAATTTATACCTAATGTTAAGGATAAAACTGTTAGACCTAGCACTGAAAAGATAAAATTTGTTAAGTCTGCTAGGGAAACAGTAGAGAAGGTAGAAACACCTAAACAAAACAAACACTATCCTAGAGGGAACCAAAGAAACTGGAACAATCTTATGTCCCAAAGACTAGGAAGTGACTTTAAAATGATTAATAAAGCTTGTTTTGTTTGTGGTAGTTTTGAGCATCTTTATTATGAGTGTGATAAAAAGGTTATAAGACCAGTGTAGAACAACTCAAGTAGGATGAATCACAAGAATTTTGCTAATAAAATGACTTACCCTCACCCTAATAGAATATTTGTTCCACAAGCAGTATTAATCAGGTCTGGCAAAATTAATACTGCTGGTGCAAGTGTTAATACTGCTGTCAGACCAGTTAATACTGCTGGCTCAAAACCAACTGTGAATCATCCTAGAACAATATCAAATGCTTACAAAAAGGGATATTCATAAGTCACAAAGGCATTTAACAAGTATTCAGCAAACAAAAACAATATTTTCAATGAAAAGGTTAATACTGTCAGGGTAAAAGATACTACTGCTAGGGATAGAGCCGTAGTAAGTAAAAACAAGGGAAAATGGGCTAATGCTGTTAAGGCCTCAGCATGCTGGGTTTGGAAAGCAAAAAATAGTAGTGCATCAAATACTTTTAAGAAATATTCTTACATTGATGCATGAGGCAGATCCAAGTCTATAATGGCTTGGATCCCCAAAAGAGTCTAATTCTCTTATTTTATGTGCAGGGCAACCCACATCAGAAGGAGTACACGGAAAAAGGAAACAAATGCTATCTTACTAAATATGAAGATTATGATGCTGGTTTTGTTTCCTTTGGAGATGGTAAAGGTAGAATTTCTGGAAATAGTAAAATCAAAACAGGAACATTTGATTTTGATAATGTGTATTTTTGCAAGGCGCTTAAGTATAACATGTTTAGTGTGTTACGAATTTGTGACAAAAAGAACAATGTTCTTTTTACTGACACTAAATGTCTTGTCTTATCTTCTGACTTTAAGCTACTTGATAAAAGTCAAGTCTTGCTCAGAGTTCCAAGAAAGGATAACATTTACAGTGTTGACCTAAAGAGTGTTGTTCCCACTAAAGGTTTAACTTGCCTCTTTGCTAAGGCCACAATTGATGAATCCAAATTATGGCATAGGAGGCTGGTATGTGCTTAATTACACATACCATTTTCCATTAAAAACGGACTTAAATGATAAAAAACGTACCAAAAATACATTGTATTTATATGTTTTCTTTTATATTGTGCAGGAAACGGATATTTAAGAAAAAAACAAAAATCAAAGCAAAACGGACAAAACCGAGCACGAGAATGAAAAGAGCGTGAAAAGTCAAAAGTTAACCAGTCAAAGTCAAAGCCGAAGCAAACCGAATAAATACTTAATGGGCCTACCCGTACCCATCTAATGGGCCGGGTCAGCCCATTAAGGTATTATATGAAGATTGAAATGGTTAATAAACCATTTAGAGCCCATTATTCCTTTATTACACGGCCCATATAAAAAGCCCAAACCAAACTTAACAGCCCAACAACAATAACCAAATGACTGTTAAGTTTATTTGGCCACAAGGACCAACCATGCAATAACACATATAACCTCAAGGGTCATTCTTGCCAACTCACTTAAACCATTTATCACCACAAGGACTGTGGTTGCAATACCACTACACAAGTTAAGGGGCCAAACCTGTCAAATCTACAAACCCTCACCCCTGTTTTCACCAAAACAGATATACAAACAAAAAACCCATTTTGGCGCCAAATTGCCATAACAAGGTCTTCTCCCCTGCACCCTTGCAACCCCAAGACAAAACCATCACCATCCCTACTTCACATGGGCCATTTTCCATGTTGGTAATCCCCTAACACCTCATTCGTCCAAGGGATGAAGACAAGGAATCAATGGTTTGGATGATAGGACTTGGGTACCACTCAAGATGAAGAGCTTGGATTGATTTTTGAACTCTCTCACACAAGAAATACACCCTGAAGTTTACCTCACAGAAGAAGCATACTATGAAGACCCAAGACCATTAGCTTATTATATATAGGACTCTTGTAAGCCTTAAAGGGAACCTAGTTTTTCTTTTCAGCTTATCTTAGTTTAATTTAGCTTATTGTACTTCATTTTCTTTGTATTGTTTTTAAAAGTTTAATGAAATTTAAAGTTTGGTTTTAAAAATCTGTTTACAAGTTTTTAAAGTTCACTTATGTTTCAAAAGCTACTATAAGCTCTTATTTATACTCTTATAAGCTGTTTATGACTTAAACAATGAAAACTTTCAAGTTTCTTGTTGTTTAAGAACTAGTTCACAAAGAAATCACTCAAAAAGCTCTTTAGAAGATAAGCTAAAAAGGGAAGGGCTTATTGCTGTCACTAGCTTGTTCTTGAACAAGCTAGAGCTTGTAGACAAAGCTCTTAAGAGCTTATTTGCCCTTGTTTAGAGCAAAGGGCTTTGTAAGTTTCTAAATTTCCATTTTCTTGCATTTTACTGTAGCATTACTTATTAGTGCTTATCTCTGTTTATTTACTGTTTGTATGTGCTTATTGTTGCTTATTTATGTTATTGAATGCTTATGTATGCCTGCTTGTAGCTTAGATATCACTAGTTCTAGTTTTCATTTAAAATATGTCTAATTAGCTTGTTAAGTAGCATAATATGTTTTAGCTTATTTGAGTGCTTATTAGTTGTTTAAATATGCTTAATATTGCTTATTATACTTGTTAGTTATCTGGTCTTTGTAAAGTTTAGGCTTAAATAGCTTTTATCAAGTTAAAAATACCAAAACAGAATTTAAAGGGGTGTTTGGTTTAACTATTTTTAAAGGTCAAAATGGGTCAAAATGAGTTGTGTCTTTTGGGTCTTCTTAGTTTAACTTAAATTCATCATAAAATCCAGTTGTTAGAAGTTTTTAAGTGTGAAATCTCAAAATCATAGGTTATATAGGTTGTTGTTTGAATCTGTGAACATGTACCTATTTTATCAGCTAATTTGATTAAGAACTTTGAAACTTGTGTATTTGTAATGTTTTTATGTTTGTTCAAGTCTTAAAACAAGTTAGAAGTAGGGCTGCAATTGTTGTTTTGTTTTGATCAAAAACTGTCAAACTTGACTAAGTGTTTAAATATTTGAAAAAAAAATTGCTTTTTCATTTTGCTTTTCTTGCTTATTCTGTATTTCAAATTGCTTTTTGAAAGTTGATATGTGTTCTTTGAGGTCTAATGTTGATCTGTTTTGAGGTCTTAGTGTCATAAGGTTCTGTTTGTTAGCTTATTGTTAAGCTCAAAAGTAGTGAATTTGAAAGATAAAAACTCAGCATACACCGAGTGAAAACAACCAATTTCATAAGCAATTTTCATGGCCTATTTATGTTTCAAATTGCTTTTTCTTTGCTGCTTTAGATAGCCCTTAGGACAAGCTTTAAGGGCATATAAGCCTTTAAGCCATGAGGATCCATTAAGGGGCTTAAAATTGAGCACCCAAAGTACCCTTGTAGGCTGTTTGAATAGCAATATTGGCCATTTTGCTTATTGCCTTTTTAGCACTTTTCAGCTTATATTCTTTGCTTATTTTGTGTTCCATATTGCTTATTAAGTTAGGATTCAAGTCTTTTTAGCTTAGTTAGTTTATTTAGAGCTTATTAGTATAATTACTTTAGATTTTTTTTTATTTTAGAAGCCTTTTAGCACTTCTGTCATTTAAGCTCAGTTTAAGTCCATTAAATTTGCTTATTTTTGTTTCAAATTGCTTTTTAAGAATAGCTTATCATATGTCTTAGCTTATTTCCCTTGTTGCTTTGCTTATTTATGCCTAAAAATGCTTAACAGTTTAGGCCCCAAGTCTTTTTAGTTTACAAGCATTCTGTCACTTTTTAGAAGCTTATTCTGTGCTTATTTTTAAGTTAAAAAAATGTGTTTTTTTAAAGTTGTATATTTTTGCTTATATTAAGCTTTTCCAAAAAGAAAAGTTTTAAAAAGTAAAAACGGGGAAATTGGGAAGTTGAGAGTGAGCAAGGCTCGAACCCTCAACCTCAACCAACCTCTACCCGTTTCACACACACTTTTTACCGCTGCGCCCTTGGGACTTTTTCGTTATAAGTCCCAGTGGGTTTGTATTTATGGACTTTTTAGCTTTTAAAGCTTTTCAGCAGTTTTTGGCTTATTTACGGCTTATTTATAATCTGTTTGTCCAAGTTTGTATTTTTCCTAGGTTCTTCATAGCTTAAAGTATTTGCTTGCATTTTTTCAGATTTTTCCAATTTCGTTTAGTATTTTGATAATTAATTTAGATAAAATCCGTTTTTAATTCATAATAAATAAAATAAAAGTCAAAAAATTATAAATTTTTTTTTTTGATTGAAAAATTCTTTTATCAAATAGGATTGTAGAAAATTAGATTTTCTTTCGTAGGGGTAAAATTTTAGATTTTGATTTTTTAAAGAACGGGATTAACGTTTTTCGTGTTTTCAAGCTTAAATTGCTTTCGTTTTGGGTTTAGTTTTCTTTGCTCTTATATTTTAGTCACTTAGGGTTAATTAAAAGTAAAAAAAATCATTATAGGATTAAAATTTTGATAATTTAGGGTTTTAAGTCGCGTTTTTAGGATTCCCGTTTGCGTTTTTAGTTTAAATTTATGTTGCCTTAATTGTTTTTAGTGTAGATTGCATTAATTTTCTCGTAGATTTAGAAAACCAATCAAAATCTTGTTGAATTCAAACATCAAATATCAAACCGACTTTCGACTTTCAAATTTGCATTCCTCGTCGGGAAAACGACCCGGGAATATCATACTTCCGGTTTATTCATTGATTTTATTGATATTATCCGATTATATATTTATAATATTTATATTATATATATAGTAAGAAATCTTTAAATCAATTTTTGGCGCCGCTGCCGGGGAGGAGTGTAAGACGATTGTCGTTGCGTTTGACAATTAGTGCTTTGAAGATCCTTCCGTGTGAAGTTATTTTGCTTATTTTCTTAAAAAAAATACAAAAAGATTTTCTTTTTCTTTTTATATATATAAGACAAGAAAAAATCAAAAATATAAAAAAATTGTCCTTATATATAAATAAAATGAATCAATTATATAATACTCTCAACTTTGAGTATTATCATTAATAAGTTCCCGAACCAAAGATCAAAAACTTGCCTTTTGTGTCACTTGCGAGGTACGGCTCACCTTTGAAAGTTAAACAAACTATAAGAGGGGTATAAGGAGGGTTGTTCCGAGGAACTACGACCCTAAAGGAGAAGGTTTTTAATAGCTTCGCGCTTTCCTACTCCTCCGCTCCTTTGTGCGTTTTTCTTTTAGAGAGCTACCGTGAAGCTTGTTGATTATTAGGATTTAAGTTGTCTTATCTCATTGTCCGTTATTAAAATAAATCTTTGTGAATCAATTGTTGAAAAACCAAAAAAAAATTAATTAGTATAAATTCTCTTTTTAGTGCATGCGCACTCGTTCTAAATCCCGTAATTTTAACCGTCCTCAACAACAAGTCCCACCGGCTTTTGTTGAACCATTTGATCTTGAAGAACCTATTGAAAATCAAGATCCTCCCGTAGTTACGATGGCCGATACACGTACTATGGCACAATTGCTCCAAGCACCCACCGAGGGTTACGAGGATGCAATCGTTGTTCCCGCGATCACCGCGGACAACTTTGAGCTTAAACATGGTTTGCTCACTCTTGTGCAAAATAAACAATTTTTCGGACTTGATAAAGAAGATCCTCATGCTCACATTCGATATTTCAACAAGATCACTTCTACTTTGAAGTTCCCAAACGTCCCGAGTACGTCGATTAAGCTTATGCTTTTTCCATTTTCCCTCGAGGGGGCCGCCCGGATTTGGCTTGAAAAAGAACCCCCTCGATCGATTCTTACTTGGGATGATCTTGTTTCGAAATTCATCAACCAATTTTTCCCTCCCTCCAAGACAACAAATCTTCATAATGAAATCACAAATTTTCAACAAAGATTTGATGAATCGTTTTATGAGGCATGGGACCGATTCAATGATCTCCTTCAGGCATGTCCACATCATGGTTTCTCGGGATTACATCAACTCGATACTTTCTACAATGCTTTGAACTCTAATGATCAAGATTCGTTGAATTCCGCCGTGGGTGGTAATGTTTTGGATAAAATGCCTCGAGATTGCCTAAGAATCATCGAGAGCAAATCCAAAGTTCGTCATTCATGAAGCAAAGCGATTGTTGCCAAAGTGAGTACGAGCTCTTCTACCCCCAGTGTTTCTTCCAATGTTGCTGAACTTAAAGATATGGTGAAAGCCTTGCTTCTCGATAAGAAAAACCAATCCCAAGCTCCGGCTACCGTAAAAGCGGTCGAGGAAAGTTGTGTAACTTGCGGTGGTACTCATTCTTACCGTAATTGTCCCGCCGCCGATGGCAACGTTTATCGTGACAATATTCAATAATACGTTTCTCAAGCCGCTGTGGCTAACTTCAACCAAGGAAATACTGGTTACCGACCACCGATTGCAAATCAAATTCGACCTCCCAGTTTTCCTCCCGTTCAACAAAACGAAGGAAATAATCAAAACCGTTACAACCAAAACTAGGGGAATAATTACAACCAAGGCCCAATTTACTGACCCCCGGTTAATAAACCCCCAGCTTACCAAGCTCCGGCTTACCAAGCTTCGGCTCCTCAAAAACAAGGTGTGTCAAATGATGACTTTCAAAACTAAGTCAAAGCTAATGATGCAGTCATGAAAAATATGCAAAACCAAAACTAAAACTTACAAAACCAAGTGACCAATTTGACCAACTTGTTGACCAATTTTGTGAATTCCAATACAGCTTCTCCTTCGGGCTCGGGTTCTCTTCCAAGCAACACCGTTGCTAACCCGAAGGGTGATATAAAGTAATCACCACCCGAAGTGGTGTTTCTTATAATGGACCCCAAGTTCCACCTCCGTCTTCTTCTCTTCCTAAGGTAGTGGAACACGAACCCGAGGTGACAAAGGATATGGTGCAACCGATGCCCGAAGACATCCAACCTTCGGTGGTCCAAATTAATGAGCCCGATGTTGCTCCAAAGACTAAACCAACATTACCTTATCCTTCAAGGGCTAACAAAGAGAAGCTTCGTGAAAAAGACAATCTTTTAGCCTCGAAATTTATGGAGATTTTTTGGAATCTCCATTTCGAGCTAAGTTTCGCGGATGCTGTCCTTCACATGCCTAAGTTTGCCCCAATGTTTAGAAAACTTCTTAATAACAAGGATAAGATAATTGAATTAACTAAGACTTTGGTAAATGAAAATTGCTCGGCGGTTATCCTCAAAAAGTTTCCTGAAAAACTTGGAGACCCCGGTAGATTTCTTATACCGTGTGATTTTCTGGAGATGGATGAATGCTTAGCCTTGGCCGATCATGATGCAAGCATCAACCTAATGCCTCTCTCCATATGGAAAAAGCTAAATCTCCTGAATTTGACCAAGACACGAATGATACTTGAACTTGCCGACCAAATAATTTCTACTCCAACCGGCATCGCCGAGGATGTTTTCGTGAAAGTTGGGACGTTTTTCTTTCCGGCCGACTTCGTCGTCGTTGACTACGTCGTCGATCCTCGAGTTCCCTTAATTCTAGGAAGACCTTTCTTGAGGACGGTACGTGCCTTGATAGATGTTCACGGTGAACAAATGACCCTTCGACATGATGACCAATCCATAACATTCAAAGTTGGTGATACTAAGACATTCTCTTACAATATCATTGAATTGGTTAAACGAGTCGATGTCATTGATGTAGCTTATGAGGAGTATGCTCAAGAAGTACTTGGATTTTTGGATATTTCCAAGAGTGGCGATCCCACCCCAACTTCGAAACCAATTGTTTCTACCTCTTCTCCTACTCTCACTCCCTTCGGGGATAGTGATTTTCTTCTTGAAGAAACCAATGCTTTCCTAGCTATTGAAGATGAGCCAATTTCATCAGAAATTGATGACTCTTACTATGATTCAGAGGGAGACATTCTTCTTCTTGAAGAATTTCTTAATGATGATCCATCGTCACCACCTCTCCCTCCACAAGAACTTAAAGTTATTGAACCTAAAAATGAAAAATCTTCTATTGATGAATCACCCGAGGTTGAACTTAAGGACTTACCACCTCATCTTGAATATGCATTTTTGGAGGGTATCGACAAATTACCCATCATAATTGCTAAAGACTTAAAGATGAGGAGAAAGTTGCTCTCATAAAGGTTTTGAAGTCATACAAGCGAGCTCTCGCTTGGCAACTTTCTGACATTAAGGGTATTAACCCAGAATTTTGTACACACAAGATTCTAATGGAGAATGACTTCAAACCGGCGGTCCAACACCAAAGAAGGGTCAATCCTAAAATCCACGAGGTGATAAAAAAGGAGGTTCTTAAACTCCTTGATGCCGGATTAATTTACCCTATCTTGGATAGTCCTTGGGTAAGCCTCGTACATTGTGTACCGAAAAAGGGTGGCTTTACTGTTGTTGAAAATGATGAAAATGAGTTAATCCCTACTCGATTGGTTACGGGATGGCGTGTATGCATTGACTACCGAAAGTTAAATGACACCACCCGTAAAGACCACTTTCCATTACCCTTTATTTACCAAATGCTTAAGAGACTAGCAGGAAACGAATACTATTGTTTTCTCAATGGTTTCTCGGGTTACTTTCAAATTCCTATCGACCCTCAAGATTAAGAAAAAGCCACATTCACATGTCCTTATGGAACGTTCGCCTACCGTCGCATGCCTTTCGGCTTATGCAATGCACCAGGCACATTCCAAAGGTGTATGATGGCTATCTTTTACAATATGATTGAAAAAACAATGGAAGTCTTTATGGACGACTTCTCGGTCTTTGGGAATTCATTCGGAACTTTCCTCTCCCATTTTGACAAGATTCTTAAACGATGTAAAGACACCAATCTTTGTCTAAATTGGGAAAAGAGTCGCTTTATGGTCAAGGAAGGAATTGTCCTTGGCCATAAGATTTCCAAGAACGGGATTGAGGTTGATAAGGCTAAAGTTGATGTTATTGCTAAGCTACCTCATCCCACCACCGTCAAAGTAATTTGGAGTTTTCTTGGTCACGCCGGGTTTTATCATAGATTTATTCAATATTTCTCAAAAATAGCCCGGCCGATGACCCGTCTTCTTGAAAAAGATACTCCGTTCTTCTTCTCCAAAGAGTGTATTGAAGCTTTTCAAACACATAAGAAAAAATTGACCGAAGCACCAATATTAGTTACCCCCGATTGGGACCTACCTTTTGAGCTCATGTGTGACGCGAGTGATTTTGCAATAGGTGCGGTCTTGGGGCAACGAAAAACAAAACATTTTCAGCCTATACACTATGCAAGCAAAACTATGCCGATGCTCAAGCTCATTACACCACGACGGAGAAAGAATTACTTGCCGTGGTGTATGCTTTTGAGAAATTCCGGTCCTATTTAGTCTTGACAAAAAGCATAGTGTATACGGATCATTCGGCTATAAAATATCTTTTTGCAAAACATGATGCAAAGCCAAGATTTCTCCGGTGGGTTCTCCTCCTTCAAGAATTTGATATCATCATCCGTGATAAAAAAGGAGCCGAGAACCTCGCTGCTGACCATTTGTCCCGATTAGAGAATCCTCACCAAAGTGCGCTCGATAAAAAGGAAATAAATGAAACATTTCCTCTCGAAACACTTAGTATGGTATCTTTTCGTTGTGATTCTAGTACCCTATGGTTTGCCGATTTTGCAAATTACCATGCGAGGAGCTTTGTTGTGAAAGGGATGTCATCCCAACAAAAGAACACATTCTTTAAAGACGTGAAGCATTACTTTTGGGACGACCCCTTCTTGTTTAAAATCTGTGTGGATCAAGTCATTCGGCGGTGTGTTCACGGCCAAGAAGCCATTGATATTCTTAAGGCTTGCCACAATGGACCCACCAGGGGACATCATGGCCCGAACTACACCGCCAAAAAGGTGTTTGACTCTGGTTTTTATTGGCCCACAATCAATCATGATGCCCATGACTTAGTCAAATCATGTGACTCTTGTCAACGTCATAGGAAAATCTCGCAAAAAAATGAAATGCCCCAAAATGCCATCCAAGTTTGCAAGATTTTCGACGTATGGGGCATCGATTTTATGGGACCGTTCCCGTCTTCACAAGGAAACAAGTACATACTCGTGGCGGTCGATTACTTGTCGAAATGGGTTGAAGCAAAAGCGCTCCACAACAATGAAGCCTGAGTTGTTGTTAAAATTTTAAAATCTCTCTTTGCTCGGTTTGGAACTCCCCACGCTATCATTAGTGATCGCGGTACGCACTTTTGCAATGACCAATTCGCAAAGGTCATGCTTAAGTACGGTGTCACTCACCGTCTTGCTACCGCGTATCACCCATAAACTAGTGGCAAGTGGAAGTTTCCAACCGTGGTTTGAAAAGAATCTTGGAAAGGACCGTAGGCGAGAACCGTGCCTCTTGGTCGAATAAATTAGATGATGCACTATGGGCCTTCCGTACCGCTTTCAAAACACCCATCGGGTGTACTCCTTACAAGCTCGTGTACGGAAAGGCATGTCATCTACCGATCGAGCTCGAGTACAAACCCTATTGGGCCTTGAAGCATGCAAACTTTGACCTTAAGTCTACAGGTGATCATTAGAAAGTTCAACTTAATTAATTAAATGAACTTTGTGATCAAGCCTACGAGAACTCTTTGATCTACAAAGAGAAGACAAAGAATATCCACGACTCCAAAATCAAGAACCGCGTTTTCAATGTTAGTGACCGAGTCCTTTTTAATTCTCGATTGAAGATTTTCTCGGGTAAATTTAAAACCCATTGGACCGGACCGTTCACCGTTGCCCAAGTTTTCCCTTATGGCACCGTCGAGTTATCTCAAACCGACGGGCCAAATTTCAAGGTGAATGGTCATAGACATAAGCATTACTTTGGAGGGGACATACCACATATGGTTATCCCGGATCTCCAAACCTTCCCCAAGGACCAATGAATTCGAGGACGGGTCAAGCTAAGTGACCTTAAACAAGCGCTTCATGGGTGGCAACCCATGCTTCTCCTAATATTAGTAGTAGTAATGAATAAGTGTTTTGTGATGTGAGGAGGCTCGCCTCTTTCTTTCTCGTGTGCTTGTGTTTTTTATGATTGTCCAGGATTGCCTGGATTTTGAAGCCTCTCGTGCTTGTGGTTTTGTCCTTCGTTCACTCGAGCTTCACATCCTCAGCTTTATTTTGGGAATCCAATATCCTAATCTAATCGACTAACGTTTATCTTTGGGCATACTTAATAAACGACCTTAGATTTACGTAAGAGACCCTTCTTAAAACATTAAGGACAATGTTTAGTTCTAGTATGGGGGGATCTATCGATTTGATTGTGTCTACAATCGTTGTTTTTAGGTAATCCCGTTTTTACCACCAAAATTTAAAAAAATATTGTGATTTTGTGCAAAAATTAAGAAATTCCAAAAATAAAATAAGTGTTTTGTCACAATTTTGACTTTCCTGCTGGGTAGAATAAGAATAAATTTTGACTCGATCGAGCGTGTTGAGCTCTAGCTTGTTCCTTAACTTTTAGACTAAGCATTCGCGGATCTTTACGAAGAACGAAAAATGATAGAGTTAAGTATGAGTTAGATGCTAAACAAGGATTATTTGGAAATCTTAAGAGCTCATAAGTGTAGTTTGTGGCTTTTTCTCCCATAAGCTCCTAACCGGACTAATAATACGTGCTATTTTTGAAAATTAAACTTAAATCAACAATTTTTGAAGTATAGTCGATATCAATAATTTTAGTTCAATTTTATACTAAAATTTTCTAAAAATAAATTTTCTCTATATCGTGGTATTATATGTTAAAAAAATGAATGATGAGGTAATAATAATAATAAACTGTGGGCTAATAAAAGTTTACTGCATCTTGCCGGCTCACAACCGATGTTGCAGTCTTCTAAATAAGGCACATAGTAATTATCCGAGACTGATAAAAGTTTGTTGCATCTTGCCGGCTCACAACCGATGTTGCAGCCTTCTAAAAGGTCGAGGATTTCATTAGTTTAATGGATGTGTAATTATATTAAGTGTAATAAATGTGATTTAATAAATATAGGGAAAATCTCTTTTTCTTAAATTTAAATATGCTTTTGAACTAAGACTATTTCGTTTTAAGTTGTGATTTTATGTATATACGGGAAATCCAAGGGTGTTGAAACCGAAGGTCCGTGAGTCCCGATACTAGTCTTTGTGGGGTGTCAAAAGCCTGGTCACTTAGCCGCAAGGTTGGGATGTGCCGAGACGAAAGTCGCTACATGGGATGATCTCGCCTTCAAACTCATTATTCTCGGGTGGAACGTGAAGCATAGAAATTTTGCAAAACGTTGATCCATAGTTGAAATTCGAAATGGCACATTCACCTAATATATAATAATTGTCAGGATGTGAAAAAGTCCACAATGTTACAAATATGAGTAAGTGTTAGCATCTTAACTCTATATATAACCGGTGATGATTTCGTTTTTTTAAAGCTGGTTTGGTATATAGTTGAAAAGTTGGGAACGATGAATTTATCTTTTTGGGGCATTTTAGGATTGAAATGCGTCTTGTTCTATGACCCTAAAAGTTATAAAATAATAAAGTCAAACATGTCAGTTAGTTGCTTAAAAAGAAAAGTACAAAAAAAATGAAAATGACAAAAAGGAAAAATACAAAAATATGTGTGTGAGGTAAGTGTAAAAAAAAAATAAGAAAAAAAATACAAAAATATATGTGAGAATAAGTGTAAATATTTAAAAATGGTCAAAACGGGGCTTTTCAAAGCTATTGATTCTTTAATTCCCCTTGATGAACACTTAGCTACTTTTCGAGGTAATTAGTCGAGGGGGATTGAGATTCTTAGTTTTCTTAAGTGTTTACTTATGGCATTGTGTGATGACACGGCAATATCTTAGTATGGGGGATTTTGGTATGTGTTTAATTACACATACCTTTTGCCTATAAAAACAGACTTAAAAGACTAAAAACATATCAAAAATACATTGTATTTGTGTGTTTTGCATTTATATTGTACAGGTAACGGATATCTAAGAAAAGAACAAAAATCAAGCTAAAACAACAAAACCGAGCACAAGAACGGAAAGAGCATAAAAAGTCAAAAAGTCAAAGTCAACCAAAAAGTCAACCCCGACAAAGTCAAAGTCAAAACCGAAGCCGAAATCGAAGAAATCTTAAATGGGCCAACCCGTACCCATTAAATGGGCCAGGTCAGCCCATTAAGACATCATGTATAAGGATTTATAAGACTTTAGTCTTATTAAAAGTCCAAACCCAAAACCCATATACCCGGCCCAACAAAAGCCCAAACCCTTAACTGCCCTAACAATAAGACTGTTAAGTCTTATTACATTGGAGGTCCTTATACCTTTACACCGTTAGTCCAAAAGGACTAACGGTGCAAACACTTTACAACAACAGGGGATTAACACCCGTTATCCCTAAACAAGTAATAAACAAAAAAAAACTAATCTCCCGCCTTTTTTACTATTCCTATGTCTTCCTCCCTGCACTCCCTGCAACCCCACGACAAACCCATCACCATCCCAATCCAACCCCACTTCACATGGGTCAATTACACGCTGGCAATCCTCTTAAACCTCATTTGTCCAAGGGATGAAGACAAGGATTTGATGGTTGAGATCATAATACTTGGTGAGCACTCAAAATGGATGGCTATGATGAAGACTTAAAGTCTCTCACACAACAAACACACCCCTCAATCCTCTCGTAGAAGAAGCACAATGAAGACCCCAAGACCTCAATAGTTTTTCTATATATAGGCTCTTGTAAGCCCTTTAGTGGCACCTAGTTTAATTTTCAGCTTATATTAATTTAATTTAGCTTATTGTACTTTTATTAAAAGCCTTGTATTGTTTTTAAGTTTTAATGAAATTTTAAAAAGTTTTATGTTAAATTCTATTTTTAAAGATTAAGGCGTTTTATGTTATAAAAGTGTTTTATAAGATTTCTTAAACTGTTTTTAACTCATTACTTAGCTGTTTGCTTAAGCTATATAAACTTTCCTATAGTTTATATAGTTTAAGTCTTTTTATCCAAAATCACAAAAAAATCTTGCAAAGAAATTCATGGAGCATGGTTTATATTGGATGTCCATGGGTTAGAACCTCATGGGAGGTGTTAGGATGATGGTTTGGTAGTGTTAAGTTCATAACCAAAAGCTTGAACCTTTGTAAGTTTCCAACTTTTCATGCTTCTGCTTATTTACTGTTGGCTTATTTACTGCTGATTTCTTGCTTATTATCTGCTTGTTTATGCTTATAATTGTTGTTTAATGTTTATTTATGCTTGCTTATCACTTGTTTGCCATTTAGTCATGTTTCTATACAATTATGCCTATTTTTGACTAAATACTGCTTATCTTAGTTTGCTTATTTAGAGTGTTTATCTCTGGTTGGATTTTGTTTAAGATTGCTTATTAGTTATTGCTTGCTATCTGTTTTCAAATTACTTTGCTTAAATCATCAAAAATCAGTTTGAAAATGGACTTTGGTAAATTAAAAGGGTGTTTGGGTCAAGAGGCAAAATGGGTCAAAATTGTTAAAAAAATTGTTTGGGTAACTTGGTTAACTTTAACAAGCTTAGTTAAGTTGATTTAATCTGTTTCAAAAAGTTTTTAAAGTTTAGAAGCTTATTTTAAGGTTTTGTCTAACTGGTGTTTGAATCTGTGGTGGTAAAACAGTTTTATAAAGCTTATTTGATTAAGACTTTTTAGTTAGCTTTTAAGTGTTGTTTTGTGTTGTCTATTTGCATTAGAATAGAAGTCACAATTATGCATGGGTCATTGGTATAAACCTGTTAAGTTGACTTTCAGTTTTTAAAGTTTTTTTTTTGCTTTTTTTTCAATCTCAAATTTAGCTTATTTAAAATCATTTTTAGAGTCTGAATTTTGGAGCATAAGCTCATTGGTTGGTGATCTTAATCTGTGTGAGCTTATTTCACCTTTTAAAACTCTTTTTCTAGCTTATTCTTAGGGCTGCAAAAGCCATTTAGTTTTTATAAGAAACCCAAAAAGGGTTAATCTGTCTGTACCAGCTTTTTCATTAGACTTTTTCATAGCTTAATTTAATTTCAAACTGTTTTTTCTTTGTTGCTTATTGTAGTTTGTTGGCCAAATTTTTTAGTGGTATAATCCACTAAGCCATAAGGATCTGTTTTCTAGCTTAAAAATAAGCTAGAAAAGTACCTTTTGGGCTATTTGGTCAATAGATTTGGCCACTTTAGATTATTTGCTTGTCTTAGCTTATTGGCTTATTGGAATTGCTTTATTTAGGTCTAGTCTTGCTATTTAGTTTAGTTTTAAGCCATTCTAGCTTACTTTACTTAGGTTAGAGCTTATTTAAGCTTCTTAGTCCTTTTAGTTTAAATTTTTAGTTAAAAAGCTTTTTGAGTAATTCTGTCCTTTTAGGCTTGTTACCTTATTTGTTTCTGCTTGTTTTTTGATTCTTAGTGCTTAGTAGAGTTAGGTTTAAGATTGTCTCTGCTTATTTGCTTTTTCTTTTTGCTTATTAGTCTTAAAATTGCTTAACAGTTTAGCCAATTAGTCACATAGTGTAATTAAGCTATCTGTCACCCTTAGGGCTTAATTCTGAGCTTATTTTTAAGATTTAAAAATTTTGTCTTCACAAAAGTTGTAGGTTTACAGCTTATTTATAAGCCATGTAAGAAAAATATTTAAAAAAAAGCAAAAAGGGAAGGTAGAAGTCCAAGGTGAGCAAGGCTCGAACCTTGGACCTCAACACCCTCAACCTTTCACACCACACACTCAAACCATCTGCCCCTGGGACTTCTTCGGTGATACTAGTGCATGTTTAATATTTAAACACACTTTGAGCCCCTTTGCTTATTTATAAGCCGTAGCCTGTTGTGGCTTATTCTGTGCTTATTTGTTAAGCTATGTACTTCAGCTTATTTTTCCTGGCTTCCTTATAACCTTTAGGACTTTTGTGCAATTTTTTAGATTTTTCCAAACTTATTTGTTATTTTCTTTTATTTTTCGTAGTTTAAATTTTTAGAAAGTCTTTAAAAATTAGTAAATTAATTCAGAAAATTACAAAAAATTAGTTTTTAGTTTTAGAAATAATATTTTGAGGTTTACAAAGTTTAAAATCATGTTTAAATCATTATCAATCAATTTAGATTTAAATTTCATAATTTAGCTTTAAGTTATAAAAAAGTAGTTAAAAATAGTTTTTCTAAGTATTATCATATTTTTAGATTTTTCTAAATAGAAAATCATTTTTTGAAATTTTTAGTGTATTAATTACATTTCTCGAAGGAAATTTTAAATAGATTAAATAGGTTTTTTAAATTCCATGAGAGACATTTAGTTATAAAGGGGAGCGAGAGAAAAATAATAATTCCATTTTAAAAAACAGTTTCGTTTTACAATTTTAGAGTGATATCACAGTAGCTTCAGAGAGGGGTGTCTAAGTGAGTTCATAGACTGGAGGATAGGGTAGGAGATCTTCTTATTCAGAGATTATTAGTTTTTTGGATAACTGATGGATAGCGCGTTTGTTTACATTGTGAGTTTATGGTCTTTTAATTGTAACGTTAGTCTGTTGTAGGGGGGAGTTATTCACGAACAGTATAAGTAGTCTGAAATTTAGCTTTGATATTGCCTTATTTGTTAGTATTAGCAGCTTTCTTGTTTTCTCGTAGAATTAGAAAATCAAATCCAATCAAAATCTTGTTTCATTCAAACATCAAATATCAAACCGACTTTTAACACGCAAATTAGCATTCCTCTTCGCAAAACGACCCGAATAGTTATACTACTCGTATTTCGATTGATTTTTTTTCTTTAAATCATATCACGAGGTCACTAGATTTGGGTTTGGCAATATAAGTAGTATATTATATAATATATAAATACCTAAATGATAAGTCAATTAGGTTATAATCCTAACACTATAATAGAGATCCCTTGACCTCATTATTTATCTCATTCTTCCTTCTTCTCTTCTCCTTGAAATCGAACCAAACAATCAACCTTTAGTGTTTATTTGGTTTTTTTGATTTCTTGACGTATTCTTGAGTGTTGGTTCGGAGAACTATTATTCGGTAGTATTGTTCGATGTTACGCCTTCAATACCGCAATATACATTTGAAATAGAACATATGTTAGAAAAGGCTTAAACAAAACACCATATGAAACTCTCAGGGGTAAAAAGCCATCCGTAGGCTATTTTAGAGTCTTTGGTTGTAGATGTCTATTAGGAACCAACACCGCACATGAGTCTGAATCTTACAACGGAATCTTCTTAAGATATTCAGAAAACACAAAAGCATACATAATATTTGAAAAGAAAACTTTGAAAGTTAAGGAATCATCCAATGTAATTTTTAATGAAAACATACCAGACTATAAATGATAAAATAAAAGATGATCAATCACAAGTCCCTAAGATAAGCAAACCTGTAACAACTAGCAATTTTTAGAATTTTAAATGACTATTTTACCCTTTGACTTTTCGGGTCCGACTTGACTTTTTGACTTTTGATCATTTATTGTCACATAAAAACGATTACCGTGTACCCGGTAATTTTTCGGAACATATTTAAATAATAAATCATATTTATTATTACATATCTCTCACGTGTAAATTTATTTTTAGCTTATTTGACTTGAAAACGAAAAGATATATGTTATTCCTAAGTTGATTTATCAAAAACGACCCGCTAAATCACGTTTTCACGACTCGGACTCTAAAGCAATTTGAGGTAAAACGACATTCCGGACAACTTTTTAGTTTTACCCGAGACCCGAAAACAAACAGAAAACGAGTAAAATACCCTCGCAAAATTTTAAAAACGAGAACAACGCGTACTGACACGGAAATAATTAAATTATATTAATTATCACTTTTTATTAAATAAAAATATTTAATAAATTACTTAGCATTTTAATTAAAAGCGTTTGTTGAAAACGCGAATATTCGGGTTAAAATTCATTTTTATTTTCGGACAAGACATAACCGGGTTACCAAATAAATAACAAATATTTTTATAAATGTTATAAAAATATTTATGAAATACTATCGAGTAAATACTCATTTTTATAGGAAAAATGATTTAGAAAACAATGACGCAAGTTTCGTGTTTTAAATCATCCGTTTACTAGTCCAAACGAGTCCCGAACCATTAACTAACAAAAATTTCACTAACGGTCCCTGTGATAATATTTACACCACCACCCCTTATACTATCCTACACTTGCTACTTTATTTTAAAACTTTACAATATATAAATGAAATTAACTAGGGTTTCCTTCACTTATGAACCCTAAACACACACATACTCCTCCTATTAAATTTCCGGCGCCCCCATCTTTCCTGGCCAATCTTTCCGGCGACGTCTTCCATCTCCGGCGAAGACTTTCGGCCATCCACCGCCGCATCTCATCATTCATCGCCACCCTCACCATCTTTTTCCTCTCCAACGACAAACACCACCATCATCACACGCAGCCACCATGGCTGTCACCAACATCGACACCACCATCATTATCAACACGCCACACCACACCACCACCTCAACCACTACTCCCCCACCACAGCGCTCTCACCACCTCCATCACCCTCGTCACCATCAACCACCAATTAGGGTGCGTTCGGTTTGGGTTTGTTACAAAAAGGGTGCGTGTGGTTTTGTCTCAGGCACCAAGGGTGCGTTCGTTTTTTATAAAAGCACCAAAGGTGCGTGTGGTTTCTTTTAGTCGCAACCAGGGTGCGTTTGACTTGCTCAGCCACCACAGAGGGTGCGTTTGGCTGAACATAACAGCCACGGGTGCGTTTGGTTTCGTGGTTTCCTGCCTAAAGGGTGCGTTGGGTTTCGGGTCAGCAGCCGTATAGAGTGCGTTGGGTTTCATAGTAGCACATAGGGTGCGTTGGGTTTGCATAAACCACCAAGGGTGCGTCTGGTCTTCACAAAATAGGGTGCGTTGGGTTTATGGCAGCAATGGTGCGTTTGGTTCTGCAGTTAGCAGCTTTAGGGTGCGTTTGGTATAAGAAAACAGCACCAAGGGTGCGTTTGTTTGTTCATATCACACCACTAGGGTGCGTTTGGTTTTGATAGAAGCACCACGGGTGCGTTGGGTTGGCTGTGAAACACCATTAGGGTGCGTTTGGGTTTTCAGCGAGTAGGGTGCGTTTGGTTGTTAAAACGACCACAAAGGGTGCGTTTGGATATGGGTTTAGCTCCGAAAGGGTGCGTTTGGTTGTGCAGTTTCGCGCTAAGGGTGTGTTTGGGTTAGCAGAAAACAGCAACTATTAGGGCGTTTGGTTTATATAAATAAACTAATAAATACATCGTAAGATTTTATAAATTATAAAACGGATCAAATGGTGGTAATGGTTAAATAAATATACTATTTATTATTTTGTTTTTGTATTTACAACACATGAGATGTGTTTGGTTTTACTTATTTATATTATCTATCTAGTCTCGTTTAGATATATATTGAAACACGAAGGTATTTGCAAATGCGGATTTGATTATAGTGGAAAACGTTAAGTTTTGTAAAAATGGGAAACGTTGTATAAACGAATAGGTCATGTCGAAATTTTTATAAATTTATATACTTAGTATTTTTCGCTACAAATTCATCTATTTTAGAAACCCGATAAATGGACGAAGTTATATAGTTTTTAAGATTTTTAATATGTAATTATACAATAACGCGACAACAAGCGAAAACTATATTTTTACAAATGAGACAACTATTTTAGCTACAACCCGTCAAGGAAATGAAATACTAATTTATAAAATATTATTTTATAGATTCCCGACTAGAAAATAAAGTCATAGCTTTTGTAAAAACTTTGGAAACATAGTTTACTTAATTCGTAACGTTTAAATGTACGTTTATTTTTATGCAAGAACTTTATATTTATTTAAGTGGTGATTTCCGAAAACATGTCGAACTATTTCGTTCAATTATTTACTCTCACTTCTTATATAATACTTGCAAAGTATTAGATACTTCAGATTATTCTTTTGAATGTTTGTCTTTATTATATAATTCAACATATGAATTATGTAATCGTTCATTTTTCATATGTAATATATATGGAATGTATTACATACTTTGTGTTTACTTTCGACTTATTTTATTTAACCAACCACCAAACTATTACCACTTGAGATCTAAATCTTTTGTCAACGTATCACATTCATCATTCTAAGTTAGTGGGTATTAGCCGATAAGATTAGTTGCAACTTCTTGATCGAGCCGCTTCGTCTTCCGTTTGTGTTGTGCATATTAGATGCCTATCTGTCAATTGTTCTTCAACATCAAGGTGAGTTTATAGCCCCATGTTTTACTTGTTTTACATATATTTTTAGGGTGAGAACATGCTTGTTTACAAATTCATTTACATGGTCGATTACATACGTGTTTACAAATTCATTTACATGGTCGATTACATATGTGTTTACATGAATGTTTACAAACTCGTTTACATACTCATTTACATATCTCGTGATGAGATACATCACTAGTTTTCACTTATGGATACTACAACTTTGTTTTCATTCTAATGATTAGGGATTAGCTTAAGTTGCATGAACTGTTAATTACTCGGAGGGTAAGCGCGAATGTTATAAGATAGATCTATTGGGGTTGACATCCCCGTTCGGGTGACTAGCTATCACTGGAAACGAACGTTATACCATGTCGTTACATTGAACTACATTTACATGAACATTTACTTTGATTGTCTGAAATTGATTGGCATTCATTGGGATACATTTACAGTGCCTAAAAAGATTGGCATACATACAAGTCAAAGCGCAGTTTCATGAACTTAGGTCTGTAATCATAATCACATGGGGTGACTATTGTATTGGATATAATGGTCATGCATACATTTTAAATCTTGGATTTGAACACAAGTACATACTTTTTGTGACTATTTAATGGTTGAAATAGTCAGCCATACTTTACAAATCTTTGATCCAATATTTTTATTTAAACATTTTATGATACTGTAGTGAGACATTAGTCACTAAACATTTTACATTGTACTGTGATGATACATTAGGAAAATACATTCATTTGAACTTACATTCATATTTATAAAAATCTATGAACTCATCAACTTTATGTTGACACTTTTAAGCATGTTTTTCTCAGGTGAATTAGATGCTTGGCTTACTTGATGTGCATTGGAGTCTAAATTGACAAGGTTTCATTCATGGATTTCTACTTACATACAAATGATCAAATCTCGTTGTATTGCTTTCAAGCTTTTCATTGTGATGCAATTCTGGGACAAATGTTATTTAAATTTCAAGAAAATCAACGAGTTTACTTTTCAAATGACACATTTAGAGGTCGTTCTCTTGTATCTTGTGCTGTTGTATTATGAAGTAACGCTCCCGGACACATTTTCGATGCGACACATTTTTGGGGGTGTTACAGATTGGTATCAGAGCACTGGTTATAGAGAACTAGGTTGCATATTTTACCCTAGACTATAACCGTTTTCGCAAATATTGCATCACATCAAACATTTTCAAAGTGCATACACACTACTTGCTTACTTGCTTAGGTTACTTGTTACCTTAGGTGCTTACGTGACATACATATTTATATAATATATATGCTTGCATCCCTCTGCGTATATCGTACATTTATTTATATAAGAGTTATTTATATAAATACCAGAACATCTCTTTAGACATTGTGAGTTGCACAATGGTCTCACTTCGTTCTCAGACATTGTGAGTTAAACAATGGTCTCTAAGAATATTTTTCTTTCATAACTTCATACATCATCGTATTACGCGAAAGCCATCATAATTTTATTTACATGGGATTATGTATGAATCTAAGCATTACAAGTCTTGTATGGGCGGGACTTGTAATAGGAGGATTGATATGATAATTGCTATGTTGACTCATTCATAATGACCTTCACCTCATTTACTTTAACCGAGTACTCATTAACTATTTTGAACATTATGTCTATCTCGCCTGATTGATTTATTCCCCGTCTCCGAAGACGAGTTTTAAACACTCGTCCCATACTCATTAGAGCACATGCAGCGTCATGTCATCCACCACCTTGAAGGTTGGGTGAGTACGCGTATTGTATCAGAAATTATTAAGTAGGATGATTTATAATCTCTTTATTTGAAAGGATTGGGACGCCTCTTCATTTAAATAAAGAAATTGTAAATCACCAAACCATAAGTTTATCAATTCATTATTTACATAAATTGGGACGCTTCTTTATGCAAATAATAAATTATAAATGAGTGGGCTTAATGGTATCCGATATGACACGAGTATGAACTCGAACCCGATAATCACCGGAATCCGTTAAAAAGGTCTAGAAACACAATCGTGCCTTACCACTCAGCAGAATCTTAAGGCCTCACTTGGACTACCTTATCACTTTCTTAAGTTATTTCTTTTGCCGTTACAAATCTTTACGATCATGAACTGTTTGTGGAGCTAACCGACTTGTACACTCTTGAGCTAATGGATTTGATTCATCCTCGAACTAACGACTGAGTACCATATTCCGCCGTCTGTCGCATAAGCTCTCCCGTGAGCTCCTCCCATTTATTGAACTTTATACTGGGGATATTGTTTCTCGAAATATCATCACTCTCCACATCCCATCACCGTTTGTCATAGTTACTGTTGTTATGGATGCTGTTGTTGGGTCCTGGAGCGGTCCACTAGTGCGAAGACTTAGGTCGCGATACATCCCAGCTTGTACAACTTTATCCAATAGGTAATGCAACCCCTCTTAAACCAGATAAACACCTATTGACGAAAGAGATAGTCGAACTATTCGTTTCGGGCCAATAGTACGAAGACTTAGGTCGCGGTACATCCTAGTACTGCCAAGTAAGTTGAATACCTACATCCATAAGCCTTGTAGATGTAAATCATCAAACATTACAGATAGCAGAAACTAGACACTGCCCGTAAACAGCTAAAACTTTACACAAACACACTCACGCGACTACACTTTTCCCTTCGACGCTTTCACTATTAAGAAACTTTCCTTATAACGCGTGCATATCAGTCATAAGACCTGTACTGATATTTTTTTCTTGAGATACTCATTTTGATGGATTAAATATCCTGGTCAAACCTAGCCAAAATTTTTGGTATATTGAGAAGTGTCGAAACATCGAATTTTGCTGAATAAAGTTATCAGCGTCTTGGTTAGAACTGGTTTATAAAATCTTAAATCTTTTCTTGGTCACACAATCGGTTAACACAAATCAAATCTCGGGACGAGATTTCTTTAAGGGGTAGGTACTGTAACAACTGGCAATTTTCAGAATTTTAAATGACTATTTTACCCTTTGACTTTTCGGGTCCGACTTGACTTTTTGACTTTTGATCATTTATTGTCACATAAAAACGATTACCGCGTACCCGGTAATTTTTCGGAACATATTTAAATAATAAATCATATTTATTATTACATATCTCTCACGTGTAAATTTATTTTAACTTATTTGATTTGAAAACGAAAAGATATATGTTATTCGTAAGTTGATTTATTTAAAACGACCCGCTAAATCACGTTTTCACGACTCGGACTCTAAAGCAATTTGAGATAAAACGACATTCCGGACAACTTTTTAGTTTTACCCGAGACCCTAAAACAAACAGAAAACGACTAAAATACCATCGCAAAATTTTGAAAACGAGAACAACGCGTACTGACACGGAAATAATTAAATTATATTTAATTATCACTTTTTATTAAATAAAAATATTTAATAAATTACTTAGCATTTTAATTAAAAGCGTTTGTTGAAAACGCGAATATTCGGGTTAAAATTCATTTTTATTTTCGGACAAGACATAACCGGGTTACCAAATAAATAACAAATATTTTTATAAATGTTATAAAAATATTTATGAAATACTATCGAGTAAATACTCATTTTTATAGGAAAAATGATTTAGGAAACAATGACGCAAGTTTCGTGTTTTAAATCATCCGTTTACTAGTCCAAAATTTCACTAACGGTCCCTGTGATAATATTTACACCACCACCCCTTATACTATCCTACACTTGCTACTTTATTTTAAAACTTTACAATATATAAATGAAATTAACTAGGGTTTCCTTCACTTATGAACCCTAAACACACACATACTCCTCCTATTAAATTTCCGGCGCCCCCATCTTTTCCGGCCAATCTTTCCGGCGACGTCTTCCATCTCCGGCGAAGACTTTCGGCCATCCACCGCCGCATCTCATCATTCATCGCCACCCTCACCATCTTTTTCCTCTCCAACGACAAACACCACCATCATCACACGCAGCCACCATGGCTGTCACCAACATCGACACCACCATCATTATCAACACGCCACACCACACCACCACCTCAACCACTACTCCCCCACCACAGCGCTCTCACCACCTCCATCACCCTCGTCACCATCAACCACCAATTAGGGTGCGTTCGGTTTGGGTTTGTTACAAAAAGGGTGCGTGTGGTTTTGTCTCAGGCACCAAGGGTGCGTTCGTTTTTGATAAAAGCACCAAAGGTGCGTGTGGTTTCTTTTAGTCGCAACCAGGGTGCGTTTGACTTGCTCAGCCACCACAGAGGGTGCGTTTGGCTAAACATAACAGCCACGGGTGCGTTTGGTTTCGTGGTTTCCTGCCTAAAGGGTGCGTTGGGTTTGCATAAACCACCAAGGGTGCGTCTGGTCTTCACAAAATAGGGTGCGTTGGGTTTATGGCAACAATGGTGCGTTTGGTTCTGCAGTTAGCAGCTTTAGGGTGCGTTTGGTATAAGAAAACAGCACCAAGGGTGCGTTTGTTTGTTCATATCACACCACTAGGGTGCGTTTGGTTGTGCAGGAAACGTATAAGGGTGTGTTTGGGTTAGCAGAAAACAGCAACTATTAGGCCGTTTGGTTTATATAAATAAACTAATAAATACATCGTAAGATTTTATAAATTAGAAAATGGATCAAATGGATGTAATGGTTAAATAAATATACTATTTATTATTTTGTTTTTGTATTTACAACACATGAGATGTGTTTGGTTTTACTTATTTATATTATCTATCTAGTCTCGTTTAGATATATATTGAAACACGAAGGTATTTGCAATGCGGATTTGATTAAAGTGGAAAACGTTAAGTTTTGTAAAAATAGGAAACGTTGTATAAACGAATAGGTCATGTAGAAATTTTTATAAATTTTTCGCTACAAATTCTATTATTTTAGAAACCCGATAAATGGGCGAAGTTATATAGTTTTTAAGATTTTTAATATGTAATTATACAATAACGCGACAACAAACGAAAACTATATTTTTACAAATGAGACAACTATTTTAGCTACAACCCGTCAAGGAAATAAAATACTAATTTATAAAATATTAATTTATAAATTCCCGACTAGAAAATAAAGTCATAGCTTTTGTAAAAACTTTAGAAACATAGTTTACTTAATTCGTAACATTAAAACGTACGTTTATTTTTATGCAAGAACTTTATATTTATTTAAGTGGTGATTTTCGAAAATGTGTCGAATTATTTCGTTTAATTATTTACTCTCACTTCTTATATAATACTTGCAAAGTATTAGATACTTCAGATTATTCTTTTGAATGTTTGTCTTTATTATATAATTCAACATATGAATTATGTAATCGTTCATTTTTCATATGTAATATATATGGAATATATTACATACATTGTGTTTACTTTCGACTTATTTTATTTAACCAACCACCAAACTATTACCACTTGAGATCTAAATCTTTTGTCAACGTATCACATTCATCATTCTAAGTTAGTGGGTATTAGCCGATAAGATTAGTTGCAACTTCTTGATCGAGCCGCTTCGTCTTCCGTTTGTGTTGTGCATATTAGATGCCTATCTGTCAATTGTTCTTCAACATCAAGGTGAGTTTATAGCCCCATGTTTTACTTGTTTTACATATATTTTTGGGGTGAGAACATGCTTGTTTACAAATTCATTTACATGGACGATTATATACGTGTTTACAAATTCATTTACATGGTCGATTACATACGTGTTTACAAATTCATTTACATGGTCGATTACATATGTGTTTACATGAATGTTTACAAACTCGTTTACATACTCATTTACATATCTCGTGATGAGATACATCACTAGTTTTCACTTATGGATACTACAACTTTGTTTTCATTCTAATGATTAGGGATTAGCTTAAGTTGCATGAACTGTTAATTACTCGGAGGGTAAGCGCGAATGTTATAAGATAGATCTATTGGGGTTGACATCCCCGTTCGGGTGACTAGCTATCACTGGAAACGAACGTTATACCATGTCGTTACATTGAACTACATTTACATGAACATTTACTTTGATTGTCTGAAATTGATTGGCATTCATTGGGATACATTTACAGTGCCTGAAAAGATTGGCATACATACAAGTCAAAGCGCAGTTTCATGAACTTAGGTCTGTAATCGTAATCACATGGGGTGACTATTGTATTGGATATAATGGTCATGCATACATTTCAAATCTTGGATTTGAACACAAGTACATACTTTTTGTGACTATTTAAGGGTTGAAATAGTCAGCCATACTTTACAAATCTTTGATCCAATATTTTTATTTAAACATTTTATGATACTGTAGTGAGACAGTAGTTACTAAATATTTTACATGTTACTGTGATGATACATTAGGCAAATACATTCATTTGAACTTACATTCATATTTATAAAAATCTATGAACTCACCAACTTTATGTTGACACTTTTAAGCATGTTTTTCTCAGGTGAATTAGATGCTTGGCTTACTTGATGTGCATTGGAGTCTAAATTGACAGGGTTTCATTCATGGATTTCTACTTACATACAAATGATCAAATCTCGTTGTATTGCTTTCAAGCTTTTCATTGTGATGCAATTCTGGGACAAATGTTATTTAAATTTCAAGAAAATCAACGAGTTTACTTTTCAAACGACACATTTAGAGGTCGTTCTCTTGTATCTTGTGCTGTTGTATTATGAAGTAACGCTCCCGGACACATTTTTGATGCGACACATTTTTGGGAGTGTTACATTCTTATCGAATCCTAGCTCAACGAGACTTTATTAACTTACTGCTTAACGTCACTTTATATACTAGTAGTCCACTTGTCTAAATCTTTACCTAAGGAATCAGAACGTCACTTGTTGATCCTAGGTCACCTGCTAGTCTAATTTATTCACTAAACAATGAATAAAGACATCACGTTACTTGTGATCCTATTGCTCTAGATATATAAATCGCAATATGGAGAGCTATCCCAGTATCTAGTCCACTTGGTCTGCTTTTTAGACCCAGTTGAATGATAGGTCGCATACTTAAGCACATAAGCGAGTATAAATTGATAAACATAAGACAACACACAATTTACAAGATGCAATCAGAATAAACATAAACCAAACATTAAATTATTATAATCATGGCTAATACCTAAAGGTATTAGCCAATAGCCATTGTAAAGAATACAGGTTTGATAGACGAACGATTAAGGTAACCTAACCAAGTTAATGCATGATACCAACAATCGAACGTATATTAAGAGTATAAGAATCTACAAGGGTTTCCTATGGATTGAAGGGGCATTGAAAGACCTTCGTGCTCATATTTTCTTCTAAAAATCGAATATGGTGGTTACTGCCTTTCTCTCAGTCTTGGGTATAAAAATTGCACACCAAATTCATATTTAGGTCTTGGTATCTATAGTCTCTGAAATTTGGTCAATACACCGTATTGAAGTGTCTGAATATGGCTATTTGAGTTTCTTGAAGTGGGGACCACGATTAATATATTCCAGAATATTCTTGAGTTAGCTGTGAATACGGCGTATGTCTTCTACGATATACGGTGTATTACTCTTCAAATCTTTGTGGTTTCTTGTGAAGTTCAGGCGCAGATACGCCGTATCTTCCTTGATGGATACGGTGTATTGGTTGTCAGAACAACAGATTCTTGATTTCTTCGTTTAAGTTCCAAAATGCGCGCCTTTTAGTTAAACTTCACCAATTGCTCCATATTTACTGCAATTAACTAATATAAATAATTAAGTACCAATTCATGCATAAAATATTATAGAACAAGCAATTTAGCTGTGATAAATGATGCCATAAAATAGACGTTATTTGATGTCATCATTAATCACCTTATATTTCATTTACAGGAAATTATGAGCATTGGAACGGAAAGACAAAGAATTTGGACGGATAAAGTGAAGAAATTATGCTGCCAAAACATAACTACGGCGTAGTTACCACATTAAACTACGCCGTAGTTCAAATGAAGAACCAAGCTTAGAAGAAACTACGGCGTAGTTTCCTCGTAGGGACTACGCCGTAGTTATCTAGAGTTACCAAAGAAGCCAAGTCTAGTCACAACTACGACATAGTTGACCGCTTTAACTACGTCGTAGTTACTTTTTGCCTGCAAAGGGAAAATCCTCATCAGCAAAACTACGATCTAGTTTGCCACTTACAACTACGCCGTACTTATCACGAACACAATATACATTTAAAGAATTTTGGTCATTAAGAATCTCTCCATTCCCAGAGCCCTAACTAGGGTTTGGAGAAACCCATCTTCATTACCTAAAGCTGGAAACAAGACAGAAGGAAGAAGAAGCTAGCTGATTTGTTACATGAGTAGGTTTGGTCATCTAGATCTCATGGACATGTTACCCATGCTTGTTCATCTCATTTTTCTAAATCTAAACATGGTTAAATCATATATTTGTTTTTATCTTTTTGGTTTTTCTACTCTTGTTACCAATTTAGTTTCTTGGATAAATTGCTTTATTAGTTGCGGAGCCCTGGTTTGGTTTATAAGTTAAGGTTGTGAGAGTACCTTCTAGTAAGGTATCCGCTAAACCTTAGTGTCCTCTATTGACCATGGATTACCAATATTCATTGGTTGTTCTACCTATGCCCATAAGGCGTTCTCTTAGTCTTAAAACCAAGACAAGATCTTCACCCATATTAGCAATTACCTTTTTGAATGAGGTGTAATTTTAGGCCCTCACTAGCCATGATATTAGGCGTGTCACATAACTGAGTCTTGATTTTCACCTTAGACATATTCGGCATATTATTTGGAGGAATTAATTACTGTGAAATAAAAATAGGTAAATTCCCTTCGCGGGTTCATTCCACTTAGGAATCATAGGCTAGGCAAGATTGCGTTTTCAAGCCTAGTGAAACCTCAAGAAACTATATTGATGACATTGCACCTTAGAGTAGGAATCTATAGGATTATTTCAAGGATAATATTCCTTCTAACTAGTAAATACTTTTCCAATTAGTTTATAATACTTTTCTTGTCAAACTTTTCAATCTTCAATTCCTTAAAAATGGTCTTACTTCACTAATAAACTACTCTTGGGACGATCTCTAATTTACCAATCCTGCACTACATACGATCAGGTTCTTTGCCTGTTAGTGCATTGTAGACCATAGGTAATTGAGTTTTATAAATTTAAAACTTGTAAAATTAATTTAAACAGTTAATACGCATCAGATAACTAGTCACTATACACTACCAAATGTGCATTAGACCATGCCCATTCTTCTTGCTATATAAAGGAACCACCAACCCTTCATTTTTCTCACACTTAAATACTCCCAACTCACTCATAATCTCAACTCTCTCAAGTCTAAGCAAGGGTTTTCCAGTGTTTGATTAAACGGTTATACATAATCTAGGGTTTGGTACGTAAAAGCTATGGTTTTGGAAGTGAAACTAGGGTTTTATAAGGAGTATTTGGGTAGTTTTGTGCACTATTGATCATCCACATATCACTAAATATTTATAAGCATCCCATTACATATATTTTCATTCATAATAAACATTTCATGCTTGTTTTCAAATCACTATTATATGCTTGTTATTTAAAAACTTGATTTGAAGCTTGTTGATTGAAAAACCCTAAAACTGGCAGAAATTTAGGTCAACTTGTGTGCACGTTTTAACCACTTTAAAGAAAGATTTTGGTAAATTTCTTTCCAAATCCTTTTAATATAATATCTTAGGTAAGTTCCTGTAGAAATTCATAAATTGTGGGATTTTTTAACATTTTCGAATAATTTTTGCAAAACTATTGGTACAATTTTGAGTTCGAATCTTGTGTCGCGTTTTTGAGCTCTTTAGACTTGGTACTTAAAGCTACTATAGTTTTAACTTTTGTCGTTAAGACAAAGATCTAAACTCAGCAACTTAAATCACTAAAAAGGGTTAAGTATTGAAGGAGTTGTGACTAAAAGAAGTAGAATAAAGTTTTTTGGAAATTAACAGCTTTGACATCCGTGTGTTGTGTTAGACTTTTGGAATCTTAATCTTTGAACATGAAGTAATGCTTACATTTTTTGGAAAGACAACTTGAAAACCTATAGTTTAGGCTTTGGAATGGACTAATTTCATTAGGAAACAAATGAGTTACGGCCTCGTGAAGTCGGGTGAACATTATATTTCA
The DNA here is from genome assembly GCA_026074375.1 of Tanacetum coccineum. Taxonomy (NCBI): domain Eukaryota; kingdom Viridiplantae; phylum Streptophyta; class Magnoliopsida; order Asterales; family Asteraceae; genus Tanacetum; species Tanacetum coccineum. The sequence continues at coordinate 13,545 of BQNB010012774.1, read as the reverse complement.
GAAACTATTTTGGGTCCTTCTATTTATAAACACTTGGAAAACTTATAAAATTCACTTTTGGAACTTGGTAAACCTTAGACACACGTATATAAGGGTGATAAAAGTTTATAAAACTCATATGCATATAGTTTACTTCCTATTGTAAACCTAAAGCGCCTTATTTTTAAATTAAGTCGCAGTTAGGATACTTTGACTCATTCGTACTTGTACTACTACCGCATCACCTACTTGATTGAGGTAAGTTTCATAGCCCTACTTTTACATGGTTTATACTTCTTTTGAAATACTTTAGGGTGAGAATACATTGCTTGTTTTACATATGGACACAAGTACTTTAAACTTTTACTGATTGCCTAAGTACCCGTAATCCCACACTGGCACCACCACTATCATGAACCGTTAGTTACTTTGTATAAGCACGAATGTTGTGAATTGATCTATTTAGGATTGAATTTCCTCGTATAGGTGTTGGTAGCTCTTAGTTGACCGACCATACTGGTCAAACGGACGCATTTCATTTGAGGAACTTTGGGTTTTCTTGGGATAGACACCTACAGGGGCAACAACATGTAAAATGTAAACTTTAAGGCTTCAGTGTGATGAGCTTAGTGCAATAGTAATACTTTTCATATGACATTGTATTTGTTATAATTTTCATACACGAAAACCTTGTGGTCCACACTAATATTTTATTTACGCCTATGAACTCACCAACTTTATGTTGACATTTTTAGCATGTATTTCTCAGGTTCATAACTTGCAGATATCATGGCTAGCATGTCGGAGTCTCATGTAGGGTCACTCATTGATGGTCACATTGCATTAGAGATTTGTTTCATAAACATTACTCATTTGATTATATTAAAACTTATCTTTCTTTTGATTTAAAACTTTGGGATTTGTCATGTTGGAAAACTTATTTATTTCAATTGAATCAAACAAAGTATTTTAAACGACTCATGTAGAGGTCGTTTGATATGACTTGCGACTTTGTGCTATGAATGTCACGCCCTCGGATTACCTTTTTCTGTGATATTTTAGGGGTGTGACATAAGGTTTGCATGACTTAAATCTTACTTACTTAGGAGGACTTCGGGTTCTCATTGATATGGACTCTTTAGCTGCTAAAGAGAATATCAAATATCATATATGAGTCAGTTCAACAGGTGTGGAGGGTCCTTGAGTCTTACTCAATTCTACATTTGGTTGCATTAGAAGACTTCCACATTTGGAAGCATCCATCTTAAACCGTTTTAAGATCTTGTCAATGTATACATTTTGACTTAAACCAATTAACCTCCTTGATCTATCTCGGTAGATCTTGATTCCTAGAATGTATGCCGCTTCACCTAAGTCTTTCATGGCGAAACTCTTTCCAAGCTAGGATTTTAAATCTTGTAGCATTGGAATGTTGTTTCCCATGAGTAATATGTCATTGGCATATAAGATTAGGAAAACGACGATACTTCCATTAGCTCTCATATATACACATGGCTCATCGAGATTTTAAGTGAAACCATACTTTTGATATCCTTATCAAATCTCTTGTTTCAGCTCCTAGATGTTTGCTTTAATCTATAAATGGATCTTTGAAGCTTGCATACTCATCTGGGATGCTTAGAATTCACAAACCCCTCAGGTTAAACCATACAAACGTCTTCATTTAGGTGACCATTCAAGAAGGCGGTCTTGACATCTATTTGCCAAATATCATAGTCATAAAACGCTGCTATAGCTATAAGAATCCTAATAGCTTTGATGACTGCAACAGACGAGAAGGTTTCTTCATAGTCAACCCCGTAGGTTTGAGTGAAACCTTTTGCTACAAGACGAGATTTATAGGTGTGTATGTTGCCATCTATATCAGTATTCTTCTTGAAGAGCCATTTACACCCAACAGTCTTACAATTAGGAGGAAGATCAACTAAGTTCTAGACTTGGTTATTTTTCATGGAATGCATTTCCGCTTTCATAGCTTCAAGCCATTTATCGGATTCAAGATCCGATAATGTAGCTCAATAGTTATTAGGTTCACCATGATCCCCTAACTCATGTTCCTAAGCATCGACATAAAAACCATATCGTTCAAGTGCTTGAGGTATCCTTGCGGATCTACGAATGAGATTTACATCACTTTGAGGTTCAACATCTTCATGTTCGACCTTAGGTTGATGTTCGCTTATTTTCTAAGAAGGTTGTGCATCTTTCCTTCGAATTTCAGCAAAGTCTACAATGCTCCCACTTGCTTCTTGTGAGATGAGACTGTTCTAAAAAAAACTCAGCATACCAAGCAACAAATATTTTGTTCTCATGTGGGTAGTAGAAGTAGTAACCCATCGTTTCCTTTGGGTATCCTACGAAGATGCACTTGATAGATGTGGATTGAAGTTTGTTTGGTGTGTCTCGTTTAACGAGAGCCTCAAAACCCCATACCTTAAAGTAAGATAGATTCAGGACTTTCCTATGCCATATTTTATATGGTGTCTTATCAACCTTCTTGGTCAGAACCATATTGATTATGCGTGCAACGGACTCTAGAGCATATCCCCAAAAGGACATTTGCTAAGTCGTTTGACTCATCATAGATCGAACCATGTCAAGCAAAGTTCGATTTCTCCTCTTGGAGACAACATTATGTTGTGGCATGTAAGGAGCGGTAAGTTGTAAGACAATCTCATGACTCTTCAGATGATCTAAAAACTCTTGACTTAAATACTCTCCTCCTTAATCGGATCGAAGCACTTTTATAGTCTTTTCGAGTTGATTTTCTACTTCGTTTTTTAATGTCTTGAACATTTCAAAGACTTCGTGTTTATGTTTAATCAATTAAACATAACCATATCTACTGAAGTCGTCAGTAAAAGTAACGTAGTAGTTAGAACCTTCTCTCTACATGGTCCTAAATGGGCCACATACATCACTATGTATGAGTCCAAGTAGTTCATTAGCCCTTTCGAATGCATGGGTGAAAGGCTTTCGTGTCATCTTACCAGATATACAAGATACACATACGTCAAAAGACTTATCATCAATCAACTTAAGAAGCCCATCGTGTTGCAGCTTCGTAATACGTTTCTTGTTTATATGGCCAAGAAGACAATGCCAGAGAAAAGTAGAATCCAAGTTGCGCTTGGATTTCTTGTTGCTACATGTGTAAATAGAACGCTCATTTGATACATGATTATGCATATCAATCTCAAAAATACCATCACGAAGAATATGATTAAAATAAAATAAATTATCCTTAGAAACTGAAATAGCACCATAATTTGTAAATTTATAAAGAAAACCATTATCCCATAAACATGAAAGTGAAATAACCCCTCTAGTAATAGAGGGCAAAAAATGAAAATTTTCCAAATCAAGAACCATTCCACTAGGGAGGATAAGACCAAAGATCCATATGGCTTTGACAACTTTACGATTTCCATTGCCAGCGTACAACTCCAAAGCACCTTTATTCAAATTCCAAATTCCCCTAAGCCCCTGAATTGTATTACAAATGTGAGTACCACAACCAGTGTCATAAATCCAGGAATTAGTTTTAGGAAAAGAGTAGAGATCTATAGTGAAGATACCTGACTTGCAAACGTACTAGCTTTGCTCTTTTTCAACTCTGCTAAATAGAGAGGACAGTTCCTCCTCCAGTGTCTATGCTGGTGACATTGATGGCACACTGCATCCTTAGCAGGATGCTCCTTCTTTACGGGTGGGGGGATTTTCTTGTTATGGGCGTAAGCTAATTTACTTTTGCCCTTTCCTTTTCCCTTGCATGAGCTTATGGTTTAGGTTTCTGGATTTGTTGCCCTATAGGTAGGACTACCGGAGTTTTCTTGGGTATACCTTTCTCTGCAAGTTTCAGCATACATGCAGTTCATGTATGGTATTCTCCATGATATGCATGTTATAGTTCTTAACGAACTGATCACAGTCATTGGAGAGTGAATTAATAATCAAGTTCACACCAAGAACTAGAGGCATGGGGTAACCAAGGTGCTCCATTTGGTCCAAGTATGGAATGCCTTGACAATTTCAAATAATTCTTGCTTAGCCCGCTATTGGAACATTGTTTTTAGTTCATGTAGGATGTCAAATTCAGTATGATCCTCTAAGTTCTTTTGGATATCGGGGGTCATGCTCGCCAGCATAAGACAAGCTACTTCTTGTTGTTTAGCAACCTACGAGTGTAGGCATTATAAACAACAGCATTTGTAGTAGCAGGATGCGCTTCAGGTAAGGCCTCTTCCAGATGGTGCAACTTTTGTTCATATTTGAGGACAATCCCTAGGTTGTGATACCAGTCCAAAAAGTGGCTACCATTTAATTTCTCCTTTTCGAGAATTAACCTGATTGAGTTGCTTGTGGTTTGATTTGTAGTCATCCACAAAATAAAAAAAAGTTCAAAAGTTTAGTATTTTCAATAATTAATCCTTTTTAAAATTAACTACCTAAGTTTACAATATTAAAACAATTAATTTTACAAAAAGGCTAAGATCCTCATTGAGGTTCTACCATCACATCAGTTAATCTACTAGCAATGATAGATTCAATAGGTAGGTGATGTTCACCAATTACAAGACAAGTGCATCTCTTAGATCCTTATGAGACTCATGGCACTAGTGAACGAGCTACTAATGTCAAGTTGTCATGTTTAGTCCCATCTTTGCCTCGGGTTAAGGATCTCACCTGCTTAACTTGATTAAGTCATCCAATTTGAGAGCATGTAAAAATATATCTAGGTCTCACGCATATGGAATAGTCGCCTTGGGTTACAATTCAGCTACGTCTCATGTAGTGTGAAAAGTAATTGCAAGTGATCTCAATTAATTGGACGGCGTGCCTTAAATTTGTGAAGTGTATAAATTTTGATGAATACATGATCAAAAAGTGTGTATGAGGAAGCATGCATTCATTCTTCGTAGCACAAGTTAATAACCTTTCTTAACTTAAATCTAATCATTGTTTTAATTTTATGTGTTCCAAGTTTTCCATTTTAAAGACTAATATATAACCTAAGTGAAAAAAAATATTAGTTTGGACAATACATAAAATAAATAAGAAACATTGTTAGATATTAGAAAAAGACTCGGTCACCCCGTGTATTGTGCCATTTATTATAGCTCGTAGTTTAACGTTTAATATGTAATGTTCGGTAATGGGCCGGGTTATTAGCCCAACGTGTAAACCCATACCATAGCCTAAGGTCTGGTTTTGTAAGCTACTATATAAGCCTCTTCCATGCCTTGGAAGAGGTGGTTAGTCATTTCATTTATATGTTACACTTTCTCTCTCTAGAAAGCTTTTCTCTCACTTTCTCTCTCTAGATTTAGCTAATCCATCTATCTTCCATTGTGTTATGATTTCAAATATCCTACAATTGGTATCAGAGCTCATGGGATGATTAGATCGTTTGTGTGTGCGTTTTAGTGCTTGGTTTAGATCAAAAGTTGAGTTTTAGGAGGTCTTAGCTCTTGTTCTTGAGTTTCATTGATTTTCACGTTTATGGTGTTAAAATTCATGTTTTTGTAGTTGCTATAGCCTTCTAGTACTCATTTGTGCAAAAGAATCCAAGTCAAAACATTCAAAAGGGTGATTTGTAGGTGTTTTAAGGTGTAAAAGTTCGTATTTCAACGTAGCGGTTTGGTAATCTGCTTGGAGTTTATCGTGGCGGTTTGATCTACTGTTCTGGTGGTTTGTTAGGAAAGTACACTGTTCTGGCGGTTTGTCAGATCGTACACTGTTCTAGCGGTTTGTCGTCTCTGACAGCGGTTTGTCTTATTAGGCAGAGGTTTGTCAGTAGTGGTTTGTCCTCTAGTGTAGCGGTTTACTAGTAGCGATTTGGTAATTATAGCGGTTTGATCCGTAGCGGTTTACAGGTTTTTTGAAGACTTTTTCTCATAGCGATTTGGGAAACAAACCTCTGCCAATATCATTTCTTGGTAGCGGTTTGATGTTTCTTCTTCATAGCGGTTTACCATTTCTTTTTAGTAGCGGTTTGGCAGATTAACTTAGTAGCGGTTTCCCACTAGTAGCGGTTTATAGATAGCGGTTTGTTATAGGTATTTGAAGATTTTTATCATAGCGATTTGGGAAACAAACCTCTGGCCATTTTTCTTCGTGGTAGCGGTTTGGTATAATTTCTTCATAGTGGTTTGACAGTAGTGGTTTAAGGACTAATCCAGTGCTTTGGTACACTGTTTGGAATTTGGACTATTTTTCAAACTTGGCAAACGTAACAAACTCAAACAACAAAACACTTAAACAAACATCACCACTTTTAACATACAATCTCTAATCATTGTTTGATAAACTTAAATCATTTCACAATCAATTAAGATGGCTAATCTTTTGGAAGATATCCAATGTACCGGTTCTGATACCTGACCACCTATGCTTGATAGGACTGACTTTGCATCATGGCAACAACGTATTCGATTGTATTGCCAGGGTAAAGAGAATGGGATGAACATTCTGAAGTCGATTGATGAAGGACCTTTTCAGATGGGAACTATTATAGACCCAATTGCTGAAGGGATAGAAGGTGCCCAGCAACTAGGTCCTGAACGAGCTCGAGTCTATGCGAACCTTTCACCTGAGGATAAGGATAGGTATAATGCTACATTCGGGCAACAAACATCCTACTTCAAAGGTTACCAAAAGACATCTACACTCTCATCAATCACTACACTAAAGCAAAAGACATTTGGGATAATGTAAAGATGCTCCTGGAAGGTTCGGAACTAACGAAAGAAGATTAAGAATCACAACTATATGATGACTTTGAACACTTCTGTTAGAACAAAGGAGAAACCATTCACGACTATTATGTCTGGTTTTCCAAGCTCATCAACGACATGCGGAACATCAAGATGACCATGTCCAGAATGCAGTTGAACTTAAAGTTTGTTAATAACATGTTACCTGAATGGGGTAGATTTGTAACAACAATGAAACTGAACAGAGGCTTGAGGGACTCTGACTATGATCAGCTGTGTGCTTATCTGAAGCAACATGAGGCACACGCCAATGAGAACAAAATGATGTTGGATCAATTTACTCAACACTCTGTTGATCCTCTCGCCTTGATGTCTAATGTTTCATAACGACAGTACTACTCACAATTATCTACCACTCCACCATTCACACATCTTCAACCACACTTTACTGACAACACTCAACTTGACTCAGGACTCTCTCCATCAGACAACTTAATTGAGAACTTAACGAACACACTTGCCTTACTTACCCAATCATACAAAACATACCTACCTCAAACAAACAATCAACTCAAAACTTCATCAAATACAAGAAACCAAGTTCAAGACGGCAGGGTTGTTGTTCAGAATGTTCAGGGTCAATAGAATAAAGGTCAGGGGAACAATGCACGGGGTGCAGGTGTAGCTGGTTATGGGGGAGCTCAGAACAGAGTTGGGAATGCAAATCCAGGTCAAGCAAGACAAATTATGTGCTACAACTGCAACGGTATAGGCCACATAGCAAGGAACTGCACTCAGCCCAAGCGACCACAGAACTCAGAATACTTCAAAGACAAGATGTTGCTGATGCAAGCTTTGAAGAATAGGGTGGCACTAGATGAAGAGCAATTGCTATTTATTGCAGGTAGATAAGACATTGCTATTAATAAAGATGTGGATGAGCAACCAGTTCAGGATTTAGCACTCAATGTGAATAATGTATTTCAAGCTGATGACTGTGATGCTTTTGATTCTAATGTTGATGAGGCTCCTACTGCACAAACTATGTTCATGGCAAATCTATCATCCGCAAATCTTGTTTATGATGAAGCCGGTCCGTCTTATGATTCAGACATTCTATCTGAGGTACACGATAATGATCACTATCAGGATGCTGTTTGTGAACATCATGAAGTACACGAGATGCATGACGATGTACAACCAAACTACGTTGTCGACTCACATACTGATTATACGAGTGATAGTAATATGATTCCATATGATCAGTATGTAAAGGACAACGCAGTGCCAGTTGTACAAAGTAATGTATCTTCTGTACCAAATGATGCATACATGATGATACTTAATGATATATATGAACCGTCTGCCCAATGTGTCTTTGTGACCACACAGAACAATGTAGTTGACAATTCATTGACTGCTGAACTTGCGACATATAAGGAACAAGTTGAACTGTATGAAAGACGGGCTAAGTTTGAATTAACAGAAAGAGAACAAAAGATTAATGAACAATTAAGGATAGTTATCGCTGATCGTAATCGTAAGGAAGAAAATTTGAAAAGGGAACTTCATTCTGTAAAACTGCAACTTACCTCTACCATTAACCATAACAAGTCAATGGTAGAAGAAGTTACGTCTTTGAAAAAGGATTTTAAACAGAAAGAAAATAAATACCTTGAAGAATTTTTGGACATGAAAGCTTTAAAAGAAAAGGTCGAGGATAAATTATACAAACAAGACCAGTCTCTTCAAACAGTTCACATGTTGTGTAAACCAAAGCCCTATTATGATGAACAGAATAAGGTAGCTATTGGCTACAAGAACCCCTTATGCCTCACCCGTGCAAAGCAAGTTCAGCCTGCTCTATATAATGGTCATGAAATTATCAAAACCAATCATGTCCCGGCCATAGTGCACAACTCAGAGGATACCCTAGAGATAGCTGAAATCACTAGGAAGAAAATGAATGACAAAATGAAAGACCCAGAGTGTGTGAAAAAGAAAGTTAAGATTGCACCACATGATTACTCGAAAGAGAATTATTTAGCGACCTTCACACCACAGAAACAATTGACCCCCGAGCAGATATTTTGGTCTAGGATCTCATCAAGATGAAAGCAGAAGCTCTCAAAGAGCAGACAACAACTTCACGACCAATCAAAGCGTTGACGATGTATCCTCCAGATACACCTGCAACGCTTGTCCCCAGGGTGCTTCCAACAAAAAGTCAAGTGAAAATTAATATTTTTGCACTTATACAACTTTTTTTGGAATTTGAAAAAACCTGTAAAAAGAGAATTACACCAACGGGGCTCACTGAAAGGGTAAGGGGTTTTGAACAAACCAAGGAATGTTATCTCATCGAGGTCATTCCAATTTTCAAAACACTTAAAGTACATTTTGAGGGTATTCCAAAGGCTCTAACTAAAGAAATTAAAGAAATGAAAGAAATTTTTGAAGAGTTGGAAGCTGAGGTTGACCAAAATGTTGTAAATAGGAAGCAAGATGAGATTGAACGGAAAAATCTCCTCATTGCTAATGATAATTTAATTGTAGATTGCTTGTCCATAAAAGTGTTTTATATTGCAACGAATTCTGAGCTTACTGTATCTAGATTTACTGAAATGCATGCTGCCCACACTATCGTTCAAGCACGTTGTCTGGAACTTGAAGCCAATCTTTCTAAATTACTTTATAAGGTTCAAAATGATGATCATACTGAATAGTAAAATGTTTTTCCAATCTTGAGGTAATTCACTTAAAACTGTAGATAAAATATCAAACCCTTAAAGAAAGTTTTGGAAACAACACATCTCCACCCGCTCGAGATGCACCTGATTTTGACTCCGTCTTTGTAATCGAAAAAATAAAAGCTTCCATTCAAGGAAAAGACAACGCCATAAAAAATTGAGAATGCAAATCTCTCAATTAAAAGAAACCCGTAAAGAAGCAGACCGTACTCTTGATTTCAGGGCCTTAGATTTTCAGATCACCCAATTAATTGAAAAAGTCAACGTTCTCCAAGAACAAAATGAGCTTTTTGGGAAGAGAATGAAAAAGTTAAGCAGTATTATAAGGAATTATATGATTCTATTAAGATCACGCGTGCTAAGCATATCGAACAAACAACTGCCTTGTTAACTGACAATGAGAATCAGAAAGCCCAAATACATGAAAATCTTAAATGCATCACTATAGATTCTGTAAAAACTAAGAGTTCTTGCCAATGGTAGGTATGCGATAGATGTTGAACCAATTCCCCCTCGCAATAGGAACAATAGGGAAGTGCATCTAGATTATCTCAAACACTTTAAGAAAAGTGTGGAAACTCTTCGCGAGATCGTAGAGGAAGCTAAGGTTGAAAGACCATTAGATAGCTCACTTGCATTTGCTTGCTTTTACACTAAACACTCTCAGGAACTGTTAAAATATGTGATTGGCACTTGTCCAAAAGACTTCAATCAACGAGATAAAAACCATGCTGCTACCCCTTTAACTAGGAAAAAGCAAGTTACTTTTAAGGACCAATGTGAAACATCAAATAGTAACATACACAAACATGTAGAGCAACTAAACATTCAGAAGACTAATGTCCCTATGCCTCCTTCTACAGGAGTAAACAGTTGCACTGATGCTAGCGGATCACAGCCTAGGAGCAATACCAAGAAAAATAGGATCTTGCCGGCTAAGAGTGTCAACAAGAAGCAAGTAGAAGAACACCCTAGGACCAATAAGTCTAGTTTGAAAACCACGAATCATTTTGATTCTAGTATTAGCTATAAGCGTACTGTAATTAATTTGAATTCTCATTCTGTTTGCCAAACATGTAACAAATGCTTAATTTTCGCAAATCATGATGTGTGTGTGGTTAATTATTTGCACTCTATGAATGCATACCCCTCTGTTAAAAATGTTGTGCGCAAAGTAAACAAATTTGGATACCTAAGCAAGTTAAGCAAGTGTGGAAAGCAATAGGAAAAGTGCTTACCAGTGTTGGTTACCAATGGAGGCCCACGAGAAGAACATTCACTCTAGGATAACAGTGACCTTTAACTAGGCTCACTACACCCAAAGTTATACCTGCTATGCAAACTGAAAACGTTAGTACTAGTAAATCTATGATAACTAAGAAACTACGTCACACAACTCAGAAACCACTAACTAGATACCAACATAGTAACTAACAGTACCAGGCAGTTCTCGTTCGCCTTCCCACTTCACCTGAGAATCAGGCGATTGCTCATGCTAACTAACAGGAACCCAACCAAAATTAGGGATCTAACTTTCCAAACTCTCCATCTTTGTCTGTTTTCAAATGCAGGTCGTACAGATCGTCCTTTGGTATTTGGACTCAGGCTGCTCAAAACACATGATAGGGGATCTCTCACGGCTCAAGAATTTTGTAAAAAAGTTCATTGGGACAGTTAGATTCGGGAATGACCACTTTGATGCTATCATGGGTTAAGGAGATTACGTTATTGGTGACAGTGTGATCTCCAGGGTATACTATGTGGAAGGACTGGGACATAATTTGTTTTCTGTCACAAAATTTTATGACTCTGATCTTAAAGTATCATTGAGGAAGCACTCATGTTATGTTTGCGATACTGATGGTGTTTAATTAATCAAAGGTTCTTATGGTTCTAATTTGTACACTATCTAAGTTGAAGACATGATGAAGTCCTCCCCAATCTGCTTGTTATCCAAAGTCTCCAAGAATAAATCATGGTTATGGCATCGACGGTTGAACCACTTAAACTTCGGTACCATCAATGACTTTGCCAGAAAGGATTTTGTAAGAGTTTTACCTAGATTAAAGTTTGAGAATGGTCATCTTTGCTCCGCATGTCAACTAGGGAAGAGCAAAAAGCATACCCACACACCCAAAGCTGAAAACACCAACTTAGATGTTCTTAATAACCTTCATATGGATTTATGTGGACCTATGCGAGTGCAAACAATTAATTGGAAGAAATACATCTTAGTCATCGTAGATGACTATTCGAGGTTTACTTGGGTTAAGTTTTTGAGATCGAAAGATGAAACCCTAGAGGTCGTCATTAAATTTTTGAAGCAAAACAAATCAGTCTCAACAAAACTGTTAAATAAATCCGTACTAATAATGGCACCAAAAATCAGTTCCCAGGCCTCCACAATAGATTGGCATTGTCGAAAGACGAAACCATACCTTGTGGAGGCTGCTAGGACAATGTTGATATTTTCCAAGGCTCTGATGTTTCTATGGGTAGAAGCTGTTGCCACCGCTTTTTACACCCAAAATTGATCCCTCATTCACACTCTTCATAACAAAACCCCATATGAGCTGGTGCATGATAAGAAGCCTGATCTTACCTTTTTCTAAGTCTTTGGTGCTCTTTGTTACCCTACTAATGACAACTAGGATCTTGGAAAATTACAACCAACAGCTGATATTAGAATTTTCGTTGGTTATACACCAAGCAGGAAGGGTTACAGAATCTACAACAAAAGAACCCGACGAATTATGGAAACTATTCACGTTCAATTCGATGAGCTGTCTAAGCCAATGGCTCCTAGGCAACTCAGTACAGGACCAGCACCTACTTTTTTGACGTCTGGACAGATAAGTTCAGGGCTCGTACCTAATTCGGTTCCTGCAGCACCTTATGTACCCCCCATAAATAAAGAACTAGAGATTTTATTCCAACCAATGTTTGATGAATACTTAGAACCTCCTCGTATTGAAAGACTGGTTTCTCCTGCTCTAGCAGTTCCAGTCCCAGTCAACTCAGCCGGTACACCTTCATCTACTACCATTGATCAAGATGCACCTTCTCCAAGTCATTCACCTTCATCTTCGGCATTACAATCTCTATGTTCACATGAAGGTGTTGCTGCTGGATCTACTATCATTGAAGATAATCCGTTTGCTCCTATTAACAACAATCCCTTCGAAAACGTGTTTTCTCCGAAACCTAGTTTTGAAGCATCATCATCTGGGGATGTCAGTTCAGCGGACTCAACTCATGTATCTCAACCACATCATCATCTCAAAAACTGGAGCAAGGATCACCCGCTTGACAATTTCATTGGTAATCCCTCTCGACCGTTATCCACCAAAAAACAACTTGCAACCGATTCCTTTTGGTGCTTGTATAACTTTGTACTATCCAAAGTCGAACCAAAGAACTTCAAATCTGCTATAACTAAGGATTGCTGGTTTTAAGCCATGCAAGATGAGATTCACGAATTTGATCGACTTCAAGTATGGGAATTAGTACCTCAACCAGACTGTGTCATGATTATTGCTCTCAAGTGGATTTACAAAGTTAAGCTTGATGAGTATGGTGATGTTCTGAAAAAAAGGCAAGGTTGGTGGCCAAGGGATATCGTCAAGAGGAGGGAATTGATTTTGAGGAATCCTTTGCACCGGTTGCACGCATTGAGGCTATAAGAATCTTCATCGCCAATACCGCCAGTAAAAACATGATCATCTATCAAATGGATGTCAATACAGCATTCCTTAATGGCAAGTTGAAGGAAGAAGTCTATGTTAATCAACCAGAGGGATTCGTTGATCCAGACCATCCGACACATGTTTATCGTCTGAAGAAGGCTATGTATGGTATAAATCAGGCTCCTCGGGCGTGGTATGACACCTTGTCATGGTCACTTCTGGACAACAAGTTTTCTAAGGGTGCAGTCGACTCGACATTATTCACTCGGAAAATAGGCAAACTGGTATGTGTTTAATTACACATACCTTTAACCTTTAAAAACAAGTTAAAATAACCAAAAACGGACTTAAAATTCCAAAAATATGCTTGTTTTGCTAATTGTGTTGTGCAGG
>BQNB010012773.1:0-70929 GCA_026074375.1 Tanacetum coccineum | reverse complement strand
GAATCTAGTTTGTTTCTTCTAAATCAAGGTTTCAGAACACCCGCTCTGATACCACTTGTTTGTTCCTCTTTGAATGGACCTTTTTGTTTTGCTTAGATAAATGTAAACAACTAGATTAGAAACCTTGTGGTGTATATATAAAGACTATGCGGAATTAATCTTTATATACTCAGAAGAAACAATCAAACAATGAACACAGAACTTTCACAAAGCTTTCAATATATTGAACAAACCACAAAAGAGATATGTCTAAGTATGAAGAAGATGACATATAGTTGAACCAACAGTATTGGGAGTTACTGAGATGGAAATTACATGAATACAGTGGTGTTCACTCTTTATTCTTAGATGGTACATCAATACAGATCAACATGTTAGTAGAAAAGAAGTATCCACTGAAGAAGGAAATCTTGGAGAAGATGATCAACTTGAAGATTGAAGCAGAAGAAGAAAGTACTATGGCACATGAGCTTATAAAGTTTATCAAATCTCAGATTGCAGAACAGAGTTAGTTATGAAGAATTTTTAAAAGCTAACAGGAAAGGAAGCTAAAGTGTTTGAAAGAATCCTCTCAAAATCAAAGAGCTTTAATTCAAGAAACTTAAGATTTGAAGGTAAATCATAAGTTTAGGGGAGGATTGTTGGGAATTAAAGAGCTTCTACAAGATAATGCTGCTGAAGGACTTAATACTGCTAGTAGTAATAGTTAGTACTGCTAGTTATAGTTAGTACTGTTAGTACAATGTTAGTACTGTCAGTATATAGTTAGTACTGTTAGTTAGTATATTAGTGCTGCTTATGAGATATGTATGAGATAAATTAGGAATAGATATGCATGATCTCTGCATAATCTCCTAACGCGTTTTGTAAGCCCATTAGGGTTTTCCTTAGTGTATAAAAGGAACCCTACAGCATAGTTAGACATATCTCTTTTTCATATACTTTCATAGTCGTCCAATTCATATAATAGTTAGAATCTTTCATTGTAAGGTAAAACATATAGTTGTTTTGTGGTTTGTTCAATATATTGAAAGCTTTGTGAAAGTTTTATGTTTATTGTTTGATTGTTTCTTCTGAGTATATAAAGATTAATTCCGCATAGTCTTTATATATACACCACAAGGTTTCTAATCTAGTTGTTTAGATTTATCTAAGCAGAACAAAAGATCCATTCAATTGGAACCAACAGGGGTATTTGATGAAGTGTCATTTTATACTTTTTCAAGGTCATTTAACCCCTTAAATCGTGATTTATGCCCAAAATAGGTACTTAATCGTTCCTTTTCAGGTATTTAGCATTTGGAAGGCATTTGGAGGAAATACACGTGACTTGGGCTTATTTGGAGAAGAAATGGACGAGACTACGAACCTACACCAACATCTCTCCAGATTATGTTCTCAGCGGCTGGCGACGACGTCACAAGATACGCGTGACGCCATCACGATTCATCCCACGACGGTGTCACAACATCTCACGACGGCGTCAGTTCGCACGACCCAACCCAGGATCTGGAATATTCTTCTTCATAACGGCGTCACGATTAAAATGCGATGCCGTCATAGCGATTTATCTATATATACAAACCTAAAATTAGGGTTTTAAGTGTGTAACTTTAGAGTAAAAAAGGAATACGAACCCTTGTTTGTTTGGCAGCTTATTAGGACAATTTTAAGGCTTTAAAACCCTATTGTAACTCCTTTAATTCATGTTTTAATCAAATAAGATTATCTTAATCATTTAATATGTTTTGTTGCTTGATTATTTATTGCTCTTGCTTTATCTTTAACATGCTTGGCTAAACTCCCTATTGTGTTCATTTATGATTGTATGAAACCTAGAATGTAGATCTTAGTGGTGTTTCTTCTTGTGATGAATATGCATGTTAGGCTTTAGAAAACCAGCTTTTGTTAGTATCGTTGTTGATATATCTAGGAAAACATGATTATGTAGAAAGGATACCATCAAGTAACAGTCTTCATATTACCTTGCCCCTTATATGGTTGATCCACTTTTAATATATTTCAAATGCATTTAATGTACTCTTAGGGGCCTTGTAATAGTCTGCATAATACCTTACTTGTGCGTTGCCCCAATGGAATATTAAATAGACGGCAGGTTTATGTAATCTGTTCATAACTTAGGAAATAATTTCATCGATCATCACAAGTGTGACAAAGCAACAACACTAGGAGAAGCAATCTAGGGAGTAATAAATTCTTAAATGATACAATCCTTTTATTATATTGTTATTACCATTAGCATAGTTTATTATTTAGTCTAATAGCTAAAACCAACCAACCTCACAAACATATGTTTTTACCTACTTTCTTATAAATATAAAAACATAAAAATAATCTTCTCTCAACCCCTAGAATTATGTTAGACCGTGATCTAGCCTTCCCAACCTATTCCCCTAGAGAACGGTAACAACCTCCAAGTCTTGCCTATACTACTACTACAACGGTTAGGTACTCTGCCTAGGGAGTTGTAAAACTTCTTGTAGAAGTCCTTTACGACAACCGCATCACTCACCAAAGACCACGAAGGAAACAAGATCCGATACGCCGTATCCAGAAGAAGGCAATATGTCATATTCAAGCTATATAGAAATAAAATATTCTAGAAGATATCAAACGTGGTCCCTACTCCAAAAATCTCCGATACGCTGTATCCAAGACTTTATTTACCCTGTAACGACCATACTCCAGACCCTATAAATAGAAAACTCAAAAATGAGTTTTAAGGGTGCTAAATCATATTCTTGATGCCTAAACCATAAAAGTTGATTTTCAAAGGAGAAAAAGAGCAGAAGAGGTCGAGCAACGCGATTAATTCCGTAGGAGACAACGTGTAATTTTTTATACTCTTGTAATCGTTCAGTTTTTGGTATCATTAGTTAACTCGGTTAGTTTACCTTGGCTAAATCATTAATTTTGTATTAATTATGACGTTTGAAGGCTAATACCTTATGGTATTAGCCATTGTTATGAAGATCTTAATGTTTGGTTTGTTTATCTCGATTTCTTAATTTATCGTTGATTGCTTGTTTATATTTATCAATATATACTTGTTTACGTGCTTAAGTATGTGACCTATCATTCAACTGGGTCTAGTCCTACATATTTAATGCACTACAACTTTGGTGTTGTTTGGACGTAGGCTAAGAGTCTGGGATAGCTCTCCATATTGTAATTTATATATCTAGAATCATAGGATCATAAATATTGACCTATCCTTGCCTTTAGTTTAGTGAGCTTAGTTGAGCCATAAGGTGACCTTGGTATCATCGAGTACATTCTTATTCCATTGGTAAGGGCTCAGACAATGGACTACTAGTATACAAAAAGCCGTTAAGCAGTAAGTGGATACAGTCTCTATGAGCTAGAGTTTAAAAAGATCACCACTGCTTTAATCCCTAAGATACATTATAATCAGCAAATAAGGATGCTTTATGCTGATGCATTTAATTGTGATAGAATTCTACATGTCTAGGTCTTAGGAAGGAGTGACGCCTAAGTCTTAAGAATGATATGCCTCATCAAGGTAAGTAATCATTGCACTAATGAACAAACCAACATTCTGATTGGATTAATAATGGTTAATACAGTTTTCTTATATTTGGCTATACCGCTCTTTTATCTTCTGTTAATTTGCTTGTGTGTGCTTTAGTGTCTTGAATTGGTTTTAGTCACCACCAAACTTGTGCCAGTCTCTCAGGCTGAAACCCCTCTTATCTATTAGATTTAGGATTAACATAGGTTTAGCATAGATTAGACTAACTTAGATTAAAAAAAACCAAAGTATTAATATATTGAAAGTGTTCCTCGCTCTTAGTGATCGACACCCTACTAACCACAAAACTCCCACCGACCGGGTACACTGCCAGTTAAAGTGTTGTTTTTTGTTAAGTCGGCAAAATATAAATTTGAAACTTAAATCACAAATCACACCCCTAACTACAACACATCAATCCTCAAGATTTTGAGCGTAACCAAACTTTTTGATTTCATTATCAAATCTTTTATTCCAGCTTTGTTAGGTCTTGTTTATCTTAAATCATACATAATCAACCATGAAAGCTTGGAGAGAATAGTAAAGGATGGCAAGTATTCAAATTTCAAATGTTATTAAAATGGAGGGAAAAAAATAAACAGCATAAATTAAATAGGAAATAATCCAACATAGAATAAGCAAAGTACATAACTAGGCCAACACTAGAAGTATGCTTAGTCCACTCAATAGTAACAACAGAACAACAAGATTATAATGAATGAAAATCATGGATTAAAAAATCACATAATTCTTATAGAATTCAATTAAGAATGCTTAAATAATACAAAACTAAGTGAAGATGACTTCTCCCTTAGACATCTGATGGATTTCTTTGACCTAAATGGAATTTGTTCGCCCTAGATCCGATGGTGGAAGGTTGATGTCGAAATGTGTAGAATGAAGGGCCTATTTATAGATTTTGGATTTAGTTACGGACGTAATTGGTGTAGTTAGTTATGACGTAACTATACTGAGGTGGGCTTCCATAATGCAGGCTTAAAATGTGTTATGGCGTAACTGTAACTGATGCGGTCAACGTAGGACTTCAACAAGAACTTTTACAACTACCTAGGCAGAGCAACTAACCGTTATAGTGTAGTAAGGTAAGACTTAGGGGTTGTTATTCGTTCCTTCTAGGGAATAGATTGGATAGCAGATCAAATCTAATAAAGGTCTACGAGGTTTAGAGAGAAGATTCATTTTGTACTTTTTAGTTAATAGAAAGCAGGTAAAATCATTATGATTATGACACGTTGGTTTAAAGTTATCAAATAAATAAATTATAATCTAAAATACTTTGGTGATAACTTGTATGATAAACAAACCGTATTTTACTTAATTCATAGCACTACTCCAAAGCATTTATTCTCCAAAATATGTTACGATGTCACACTTGGTGATGTCTGTGTAAGTATTTTCTAAGTTCATTATAAATTATCACGAACCCGACGTCTATGATCATATATTCTGTTAAGGCAATGGCAAACACAATAAGGTAGTATGAAGACTATTACAAGGCCCCTAAGAGTATACTACATGCATTAAAATACCTAAAAGGGATCAACCATAATAGGGGTAAGGTAGTATGAAGACTGTTACCGATGGTATCCTTTCTATCAGACACTCGTGTATTGTATTTGCAGATTAGTATGTCTGGATACGAGTTATTTACCCTAGACGTCTATGCCAATTTAATAGCTTATGGCTAGTGAACTAAAGCCTAACAAGCACATACATCAAAAGAAGCAATATAAAAGGATCTTACATACCTAAGTTTCATGCCAATCATAAGTAAATACTAAATTAGATCATAGCCCTGCATGGCAAACTAAAGAAGAAGAACAAGAATCTTATCACAAAATAAACATAGACAATAATAAGTGATGATGATAAAGACTTCAACCTATGATTAAATCATTCCGTTTGAGGCTGTAGAAGAAAGAGGGTTTTTGACACCCTAAAAACAAAAACGATCCACAAGCTGAAAAAAATCACTTCTAAAACTTAGGGTTTCATCTCCCCTAAAAGTTACACACATAAAAACTCCTAAAAACGGATTTGCTATGAATAAGAAAACAATGCGACTACGTCGCATATGATTCCTGATGCAGTCGTGCCCGCAATGGTCTTCTAGGGTTTTTCTTTAATCAGCTTCATTCTGACGCCAATCTAGAATTTCAATGACGCCGTCACTTGTAATTATATTGGCGACGCCATCGACTCGAAAGGAAAGGTTAAAATCAACCTTTTACGCTAAAACAAAATTTTAGTTTTGGACACTTTATGCATTTTGCTTATTTGACAAACTTAGAATTTGAATTAGTAATTAAGACCTATTCCATTGGAAAGTACACTCAAAATACTTCAATTTTGGTTTTTGAGTCATCGAAATCCGACGCACGGATTATTTTCTATGAATTTTTGAAGTTTGACAAAAACAGAAAACCATATGGACAGATCTACATGGATGGATCCAGGGTTTGGTGGATTCGTAGGTCACAAAAGAGGTGAAATTTTGGTAGAAACGTTTATTTCACTTTTAGACACATTATTCACTTTATTTGGGACTCTTTAAAAGACCTTCAAGCTATTGTAACACTTTATATTTAACAACAAAACTTGTAAGTACTAAACAAAGAACTTTTCACATTATGTGTCGCTTGATAGGAAATTTGATACATGGACAGTGCTCTATTTTTAAAACCATTTGTTTTTAAAACTAGAGCGACGTGGCTCTGATACCAATTATGGAATCGTAGAGGGGGTGAATACGTTTCCATTATCAACTTAAAACTTTTGTATCAAACAATCAATCAAGTTTATACTACAATAACTATACTAAAGAATATCAAACAAACAATATCATCACAACACAATATATAACACAAACATAGATGCAATGCAAATATAAATATAAAGCGATAAAGGCAAATATAAATGTAAAGCGATAAGTAAAAGAAAGCGCAAACCGGACACGATGATTTATAGTGGTTCGGCTACGAAGCTCCTCTTCGCCCTACTCCACTCCCCGAGTACCCAACTCGAGAGTTACTTCACTAGATCAACAAGCTCCTTTAAGGCGGAGAAAACCATACAACGTCGCTTACACTTTATCCGGTACTAAGCTAAATACCGAGTCCTACTTCGAGGTAGAACCAACCTAACGTCGCTTACACTTTATCCAATAGTAAGCTAAATACCGAGTCCTACTTTGAGGTAGAACCAACCTAAAGTCGCTTACACTTTATGCGGTACTAAGCTAAATACCGAGTCCTTCTTTGGGTACAACCAAACCCGTTATGTTTTATGGCCCAACATAACAAACCTTGTGTTTTATGGCCTAAACACATAAACCACCTAACATCTAGTTTGTTGTATAATGATTGATACACAGATGTGTATAATAATGATCCAAGACATAATTGTCAATTGGATGTAAAAGTCTAATCTAAAACATCAAGATCACTAAGCATGATGTTGTTGATGAAGATGACAAGTCTCTTGGCTTGTTGTGATGGATCTTTATATATGTAGGTATGTGGTGGATGATGATGGCAAGATCTCTAAACTTGCTTGAATGGAGGATCATGTAGGATCATGCTTGCAACAAATTAAAGTTAGAAGCATTATGATCAAGGGTTATTGGGGTTTTAACGATATGATTAATTGTGTTTTTACATTATAAAAACTTGTTTATAGTGATCTCTAAATGTGTGAAATAATGTGGGAGAAAGGTTGTGAAAAGAGTTTGTCAAGAGATAAGCAAATGGGTGCTATTTATAAAAAACCTAAATCTTGGCCGTCATGGATCCACGGATCCAGCTATGGTAGATCCGTGTGTTATGGTGGATCCATGTGTGTGTAGATTCAAAAAAGTAGTTGTTATTTTGTCTTTTGTAGTTATCTACAAATCTTAACAAAATCTTATTAATTGTACTTAAATGATATTTAAATACAAGCTTCTAGAAAAACAATATTTCTTAACTTAATATATAAATATTTAGTAGATTTGGTTAGATTATGAAAGATTTATTTCCATAAATAGCTAGACAATAATTAATTAGTTTTGTCCTTATTCATTAATTAATTTGTCATATTATCTAAAGTGGAAAGACATGTTTTGATCTTCTAAGATTTATTCCTAAAATAGAAGATCTTGTCTAGTTAAGCTAGTGATTAATATTGTCCTATTCTTTAATGTGATTAATTATTTGTTAATCATTTTTAATGGTTTGTTAAATGGGTTGATCATAATGCAACTTAACAAACATATTCATACCTTTTGTTGAAGCATGAGTAGACTCGAGACGTCAAGAGGTGTTGATGAATGTATGCATTGATGAGTTATGATCACCCGTAACTTGCACATTTTACGTTATGTATTACAAGTTACTTGTTTGTCACTATTAAAACCAAAGGACTTGTTTAGTTTAACTATCGTAATATTTGCACTAACACCAGATGCTAGGAGGAGGAAAGACTGTTCCTCAGCAGCAGGAGTGGATGGACCTCCTACCTCGTAAATGCTCGGTGGAGGCACCACTGGCATCGGAGGTGGTGTTACAGGAGCCATCAACCACTCCCCGTCCACCTCCCAGACCTCCTCCTCATCGAATCCCTTAGAATCATCATCCCCAAAATCATCATCACCAAACAGCATGGCTATATCCTCATCCATGTCAATCACTAGAGCCATCACCTGCTCCTCTGCCTTGATTATCGGCTCAGCAATCTCATCAACTAACAGGCCAACCATCGGCTCTTCCGCCATAGCTCCCAGCTCTCCAAGTAATGGCACATCTTCCTCAATCTATCTTTTGTTGTTGTTCGGGTTACCAACATACCCTGGTAACGGTCCGGGCGTGAAGAAATCATAAGCTAGATGCGGCTCCGGCTCATCCACAGGAAAGTCAAACACACGGTCCGGTGACAAAGGTTCACCCATGATACTACAAAAGAAAATAAATACTTATATTAGTAACCATCATACATATTTTTAATCATATGTAAAATTACACTCATCACATATTAGGATGGTTTCATGATATTGCATTAAATGCATAAAGAAATTAAGCTTGCGAGGTGCGAATACCGAGTTATATATATATAGCCATACATCATAGAATGGATGCCGTATATATATATATATATATATATATATATATATATATATATATTATATATATATAACATACATATAATTAAATAATCATAACTTATACCAAGTGTATCACACTTGTCACGCACATAATATGTAATCAAAACATCACATAAGGCTTCTAAGGATCAGAAACAACACGCGCGCGGATATCGGACAACGGTGAAAGACTCGTGAAATTTTCCAAAAACAATTGTAGTCTAAGTTTTGTAAAACGACTTAGTTCGCTACAACTCGTGCTTTGGTACCACTCTGTAACACCCCAAAAATACGATACGCAGCGGAATAAAATATTTTGGGTCATACACACAAGTCCTAGTAAACTTTCAAAGATACGTTTATAAAACAAAATTTATTTTATTTATAAGAAAAATCAGAGTTACATAGGTCCCACTACCATCGTAGGAATTTAATTCTAAAAGTCACAACACGGCTTGGTTTCTAAAAATATTGCTTTAATTCATGACACTACTTCATCGAGACATCGTCCTTGATATCCGCGTTTCGTCCCATCCAAGCCATCAACAACACCTAACTTGAGATACATGCTTAAAAACGTCAACAAAACGTTGAGTGAATTCATAGAGTTTACATATAACAGTTAGAACACATATTTGGTTTAACAAAGCATATAACATTGCTTGCAAGGCAAGTTATAAAAGTAATGATTTCCAACTAACATGAGCCCGTGTATCGAACCTTAACACATTCATCCCGTAGGATAATTATTGGTCGGGAAGTATGCCACTACCCCTAGTCTCAATACAGAATGTCCGTTAAAGGGTGTTCACCAACGGTATCAAACCTCAGACATGGTTGTCAAACCCAATAGATCTATTTAATGCATTCAGCGTTCACCTTCTCGGTAATTAACGGTCACACAGCAAAAGGCATATACTCAATAGTAATGGAATCATATCACATATCAAAACATATTGCGTTCTCATTTTCATAAAACAACAAGTATCCCCCTCGCGGGTTAAAAACATTTAAAATAATTCAAAAGCGAGGCTATGAACTCACATTGAGCTAAGCCGAAGATCAAAATAACCGTGACAATCCGAAGATGTCTCAACACGAACTCAACCACGACCAATAATTTTTATGTCCCCCGATTATTATTCCGTAAGATACGATCGAATAGTGCGTACATCGCAACTATTAAAATAGTATAAATATACATACACATGTGATGAGAAATCCACTCGCGCGTCCCGGGTCCTAAACTCCACATAATTGAGTTACGATCATTCTTTTATTTATATTATACGTCACTTAATCGAAAACTTTTTATTTTTGGAAACTTTCTATTTTTAGAAAGTTCATTTATAAAAATCGTTAAGTCGAAATTGTTATACTCGTAAAAATAATAGCGTTTATTATTTTATAAATACCCAACAAATCTTTTATTAACTTTAATTTTTATCTCATCGCACATTCGACGCTTATTTTGATATTAGTACCCATATTCTGGATAAGTCTCGTACGTTTACGAAAAGTTTACTATTTTTTATAATTTTATTTCATTAATAAAATCGTATGAAGTCGAATTGTATACTCGTAAAAATAATAGCGTTTATTATTTTATAAATACCCAACAAATCTTTTATTAACCCGTTGACTTTCAAAAGTCAATGTTGCACTTTACTTTGACTTTGTCTTTATGTATATATATATTGTTAATGTATTACTAAATCTGACCCGCTCAAAACGACTCGTAATTTTCACGACTCGGACTCAAAAAAGATTTTATGCAAAACGACATTCCGGACAACTTTTTAGTTTTAGCCGAGACCTGAAACTCAACAGAAAATGACCAAAATGCCCCCTGCAAGTTTCTACAGGAACTTGTGACATTTTTAGTAAAAGTGCAGAAATTGACATTGAGTTTTGACCCGTTATTACTCGATTTTAAAACTAGCAAGCCCTGAGGCAAAGTAAAACGTCATTTCGAGCAACTTTCGTGCTTCGCCGGAAAGCCGAAATGGACTCGAAAGTGCTCAAAACGGACGTTTAAAATTCTGTCAGCAACTAGTAATTACCCAAAAATGCTGAATTTTCCACTTAAAATGTATATCTCGTTTTCGCTCTATTTTCTTCGTTATTAGGAGTTAGAAGCTCTATTTTATACCAAACGGTCGTCTAAGAAAGCTTTATCATATTTTTCAATCAAAAATCAGATTTCACAAAATCTTGATCCTCGTTTTCCGTGCCAAAGTTTTTGCCCAAAACTTACACGTTACAAA
Source organism: Tanacetum coccineum (assembly GCA_026074375.1). Lineage (NCBI taxonomy): Eukaryota > Viridiplantae > Streptophyta > Magnoliopsida > Asterales > Asteraceae > Tanacetum > Tanacetum coccineum. The sequence continues at coordinate 59,972 of BQNB010012773.1, read as the reverse complement.
ACGCGTCAAAATTCATTTTTGACCCAAAAACTCATTCACGACACATCTAAAATGGCCTATAATCCACATTTAACTCGTTCAATCAATTTATAACAAAAACTAACTAGACGATGCAAGATCTCATGGATTTCATCACATGCAACAAGTATAATCAAATCAAATAGACAAAACAAAAGAAGCTAATATAAAAGAGAGTGCTCACAATGCTATTGTAGCAAGATCGGACTCGATAGAAAAATGTTCCTTGTTCCTTTTTGGCCGCGACCTCGAACCCAAATCCAAACCAAAACCAAAACCAAATTAACCCAAATCACAACCAAGTTATTCTTGACTAATAACTAAACAACAAAACACACTTTTGTGTGTCCCTTCTTTGGTTCGAACCCACGACCGAACCCAAACCTTCTTAATAATTTTTATTAACCAAAAACTTCCACTAGCCTTCCTTATATCACCTTTCCTACTAGTTTAATCAACCTCAATCAAATCAAAACCCACTAATCTTAACAAAACTCAAACCATGCATAAACCTTATTGCATGTTTATTTTTCTTTCATAGATGACCTTAAATACACCTTCTAAATAATATTTGGTTGCTGGAAAAATTACAAACACCAAGGGTGTTTGTCTTATGTGTTCGTCTGAACCCAAAAAGGAAGGAGGGGATGAGAAAACAAATTAAAACTTGATTCTTTAACAATCTAAACCATTTTGAGTAATGTTTGAGTAGGTTTAATTGATCAAAACTTGAAAATAGCTTTTTTATTTGTGTGTGTATATGTGGCCGGTTAGGGAGAGCGAAGAGAGGAAGAGGAAAACAAAAATTTCAATCTATGAGTTAGTTGTGTTTATATAAAATCTTATACCAAGTCTTGGAAGCAACAAAAGATTGTAATCATTTCTTGACATGGGAAAAACAAGTGTTTGTGTGTGTGGGTGAACCTAGGCGTCGGCTACAAGGAGCTAAGGAGGGCAAGCATGCAAAAAAATTTATAAATTTTATTTACTTGCAATATTTCTTTTGTAAACATTTAATTAAAATGTGACATGACACCAATTAAATAAAATGCAAACGTTAACACGAGTTTAGCCAAGGTCAAGGAACAAAAGACGACAAGGTTTGTAAAATAATAATTTACGGTTACAGAAATAATAACGGGACGCGTCGTAAATTTTACGATGCTTATAACGTTTAACGAATGCGCGGTCAAGCGTTGACTCGCGAAATGTCCAAAAAAATAAAAATTTCTAATTTTCGTTCGTAATAAAATACGAAAATAATTATTCACGACAAATAAAATTTTAAATGTCGATGTTCGTTCACACGAATTTATAAAATAATTATTATGACGTCTAATTCGAGATCGTCATACGCGTCGTAAAACTCGGGTTGTAACATCATCAAATACCCCTACACTTGGGATTTTCTTGTCCTCAAGAAAATAGGCTTTTCTACCTAGACAATACAATATGAGGGTCATTTTTACCTACTCTTTAAAAGTATTTTACAACACAACCTTCTAGACCTCGTAATTAAAAGCATGGAAAGTATATATTAGCACCTCACATAAGTGTTTGCGATTCTCTCTTTCACTCGGGTGTATAATAAATTATAACATAAGGGGGAAACAGAAAATCAACACTCATTACCTGTCATAGTATATAAATTACCATAGGCTTGGTAAAGGATCAAACCTCCACCGCTAGGCGCAAGCATTATTCATTACTATCTAAGAGGTCTTTTTAAGGGTTGTGGGGTGTAGGTGTAAGATAACATATAATGGAAACGGAAACGGATGGGATACATTTGGGTAGCTTTGGGTGAATTTAAAGTGGAAGGGTTAGCTAATTATTTAAGCGAATACACGTTGGTTTGGTTGCTAAGCCAAGACTCGGACGAAGATATACAAACTCTACACAACTCTACATCAATCTCTTTCTTTTTCTTTTCTATATTTTTTAAAATAACATAATACATCATAACTTGGGGTTTGCAACACGTACCCCTACACTTGAGCTTTTTTACACGCTCGATATTTACAATCTAACTAATGACCTGATTTGAGGTGGATCAAAATAACATGGAGATCATCTAATAAATATATGGAGGTATTGACTTAGCTTTTCTTTCCCATTCTTTCGCGAAATAAATACTACCATGAATCTTAATCGTCCCAAAATAGTATTGACAAGGATAAGGACTTAGCAACCGTGTACTCAAATAATTAACTTGGGTTAAATACAATAATGTACTAAAAATGAGTACAAACAAGGTGGGCTAAGGCGATTTGGGTATAACGATTGGTTTAAGGGTGACAATGTTATTCATTAATAGTCCGGCTTAACTAGAAAATTACAAGAACCGTGAAAAAGGATAGGCTCGGAGGGTTGTACTATGGGTATCCTGCACTAAAAATATGGTAGGCCAAAAGAAACCGGCATCAAATACTTTTCGAGCGGTGAGATTGGCATTATGATGGCCCCCGTAGGTCCTCATGACAAGCTTTGAGGATTTCAAGAGCTTCTTGCCCATGCACACACCTTCGAATGATTTGATCCGCACAAGTACGAAAAAGATAGGGATCGTCCCAGAAATAATGTTTAACATCCTTGAAAAACTTCCTCTTTTGTTGAGTGACATTCCTTTGATGATAAATTCCCCGCATGGTAATTTGTTTTTTTTTTTAATTTCATAGTCCGCAAACCATGGGGTACTTTCACTAGAAATAACTCCAAGAGTTTCTAAAGGAAAATATTCATTTATGTCTTTGTTTTCTAACACATCCTTATGAGGATTCTCAAGTCTAGATAAATGGTCCGCCGCAAGGTTCTCACTTCCTTTTTTTATCACGAATGGTGATATCAAATTCTTGTAGGAGAAGAACCATCGGTGCAACTCGGCTTAGCGTCTAGTTTGTTCTAGGTACTTTAAGCCGATTGATCCGTATACACTATTGCTTTTAAGATAGACAAGATTGGCAGATAACTTTTCAAAGCCTACACAACGACAGCATTTCCTTCTTCCATGGTAGTGTAATGAATTTGAAGCTTCAGTCTATTGTCTTGCTGCATATTGTATAACGGCTGAATAGTGGCTTCATCTTTCGTTGTCCTAAAACACGCACCAATCGCGAAATCACTTGGCATCACACAGAGTTCGAAAGTAGTTATAATCAGGGAAACTAAGATTGGAGACTCGATAAGCTTCTTTTTATGGAGTCTGAAAAGCATCAATAATTCATTAGAAAAACACAAACGGTGTTTCTTCTCAAGAAAAGTGAGTCATTGGTCTAGCAATCTAGAAAGTCTTGGATAAATCGTCGGTAAAATCCTGCATGACCTAAGAAACTCCTAACACCCTTTTACGGTAGTCGGGTGAGGGAGCTTAGCGATAACATCGACTTTAGCACGATCGACCTCAATTCCCGATTTTGAAATTTTATGCCCTAACATAATTCCTTCTCTACACATAAAGTGGCACTTCTCCCAATTAAGAACTAAATTTGTGTCTTCACATCGTTTTAGCATCTTTCTAATTGGAGAGGAACAAATCAAAAAACTATCCCTAAAAATGAAGACAATCTCCATAAACACTTCCATAGTCTTTTCGATCATATCATGGAATATGGCCATCATACACCGTTGAAAAGTACCGGGAGCATTACACAAGCCAAATGGCATGCGACGGTACGCGAAAGTTCCATACGGGCATGTGAAAGTAGTTTTCTCCTGGTCTTGGGGATCTATTGGTATTTGGAAATACCCTGAAAATCCATCTAGAAAAAAATAAAACTCATTTCCAGACTAATCTTTTTCTAACATCTGGATCAATAAACGGCAATGGAAATGATCTTTTTGAGATTGCTTCATTTAATCCTATGTCTATGCAAACTCTCCCACATGGTACTAAACGTGTCGAATTAATTCATTATCTTAATACTAGCACAACGGTATCCTCCTTTCTTGAGAACACAATGCACTTAGGGCTAACCCTTAGGGCTGTCAGAGATCGGGTAAATCATACCGTCATCAAGAAGTTTTAGGACCTCCTTTTTAATTACCTCGTTAATTTTCGGGTTAACCCGTCTTTAACTTTAAACCGTAGGTTTTGAAATCTCTTCCAATAAGATTTTGTGTGTATAAAAACAAGGTGTCGATACCCTTGATGTCTAGGTGATTTTCCAAGCAATGGCCCTTTTTATGAGATTGGTGAACCCTTTTAAAAGAGCAGATTTTTCATCCATTTTTTAAACCTTTTGCAATAATCACTGGTAACTTGTAATTTTCTTCAAGATAGCATATTCTAGTGAGACGTAAATCTTTAACTTCTAATTCCGGCAGGCTCTTCAATTGAGATTTTCCTCTGTCACTTCTACTTTGTTCTTAAGGTCATCGGGGAAGTGAAACGGGTCATTATTTAACAATTTTTCGATCAAACAAATATCTTCCTCCGGATCGCAATCAGAATAATCAATTTCCGGTGAAATCGAATCATCCTTAAGATGAGCTTCAATTTCTTCCAAAATGAATTCGGAAGTAAACGGCTCAGACGTCGGGGTGGGATTGCCACCCGAAGAATTAGGAAATCCTAGCAATTCCGGAGCATACTCCTCACAAACTGCATCAATGATGTCAATTCGGTTTACCGACTTGTCATTTGTAGAGGAGTATCCTCATGATTAGTGTCTACATAGATTAAAAGTGACGGCCTTTCGTTATCAAACCCGAAGGGTTTATTTCCTTCTCATAAACCATCAATTAAAGCTAACGACCGGTCCTCAAAAAGGACTCTCAAGTATGAGGAGGTACTCGGGATCGGCTTTGAAACGAAACAAAAGTCAGTAGGAAAATGAATTTTCCCAACTTTGACAAAAACATCTTCGGCGAGTCCTTTAGGATAAGTAATTGATCGGTCTGCTAACTCTAAAGTCATCCGAGTTGGTGTAAGTTCCGGCAGAGAAAGCTTTTTCCAAATAGAAAGAGGCATAAGATTTATGCTCGCGCCAAGATCGGCCAAGGCGTGGCATACATCCATTCCTGGGAAATTACACAGAATAAGAAACTGTCGAGATTCTTCCAAGCTTTTTGGATAGCTTTTTGAGGAGCATCGCCCGAGCAATTCTCGTTCAACGATATCTTAGCTAACTCAAGTAACTTTTCCTTATTCATGAGCAAACTCTTAATCGTAGGAGCAAATCTTGGCATCAAAAGTAAAGCATCCGCGAAACTAATGTCGAAGCGCAAATCTTGAAAGATTTGGAAGATCTTCTCCATTTGATTCGAAGCTTTGTCATGGGACTTTTGATCATCACGTCAGTGGGAATGGAATATTTGGCTTAGGTAAAAACTCTTCGGAATACGGATTACTGGAATGGAGTGGTTTTAGGAAAAGTCTTCAGATATTGAGTTCAGAAATGAAATATGGATTACCGGAGGTGGGATTTGAGCGGTACTTCCTTGAAAATTTGTTTGCTTCTTTATCGTGTCTCTCGGTTTTCGTTCCACTACTTTTTAGGAGATGAATTAGTAGGAATCGAACGGGGTCCCTTCAAAGACACCACTTTGAGTAGTATCGCTTTCATTCTCACCCTTCGGTTTGGAATGGTATTTCTCGGTAAGAGTACCCAGAAGTTGAGGCTTGGTTTTGAAACAATCCACAAATCATGTTTTGTAAATTATTTTGAAAGGTAGTTTGTTGATTCATCATGACGGCTTGTTGAGATTTTATCGTGTTTTGAATTTCATTCTTAAGGTCTCCTTTCAACGAGTTGATTTGATTTTGCATGTTTCTCAACATCTGATCATTATTCCTCTTGTAACTTGAAAAATCATTTGAAAACTCTTGTTGAACTTGATTATTAGGCACTTGAAAAGGTTGGTTTTGAATTCCATGGTTTTGAAAATTTGGAGTATGATTATTTTGAGCTTGAAAACCTTGATTTCCATGAAAATTATTTCCCTAAAAATTATTCCCTTGAACTTGATTATGATTAAACCTATTTTGACCATTGTTTTGCACCGGAGCAAAACCTAGTGGTGCCATTTGATTACTAACATGGTTTGGAGGGTTAACTTGATTGTAAGTTCCCGTGGTCGCACAAACACTAGCCTGATTGTTATCGGTAGCCGAAAAATTATACCAAGAATGGGCACGACACAAGTTTAACGCAAGTTTCCCAACCGCTACTAAACCGGAGCGGGAGTGTACAATCTTTTTTATAGAAAACAATCTCGACTTAAGGTAAAAAGTTGATATGCATAAGATTATCAATTCTCTCATCCACGTTTTACTAAGAAGTTAGCATTCATCCTAAAGCATTTATCTTTTCGTGAATAACGAACTTTTGATTTGTTCTCAATTATGTTTAAGCCTCTCTAGTCGTCTTACTCAAAAGATTTCCACCCGCCGCGACATTTAAGGAGTCTTGATCATTCTCATTTAAACCGTTATAAAAGGTATAACTGAGTTAACTCCGTAATCCGTGATGGGGACAGCTTAAGCAACTCATTATATCGTTCTCACGCTTCACTAAAAAGTTTCCGCAAATTTTTATGTTAATCGAGAAATATTTCATTATTTAAGTGATGTGGTTTTTTGAAGGAGGGAAAAATTAATTCCAAATATGGTAAACAAGATTCCTCCCAAGTCAGATCGAATTTAGTTGGTTCTTTCTCGTTACCAAGTTTTAGCGGCTCCCTCTGATGCGGAAATTATGGAAAACTTCTAAGTTAATCCAAATCGTTTTGGCACATTCCTAAATCGTAAAGTCGAGGTAATCCTTTTGAAACTATTAATATGAGCATGAGGGTTCTCACTCTCACGACCATAAAATGGATTCGCTTGAACTAATTATAACAAATTTGTCTTAATCTCAAAATGATCCGCATTGATTTCTGGTAAAACAATAGCTTCTCCGTACCCTTTCGTGGGTGCCCGGAGTAGCTCTTCCATGGTACATTCCGCCATTTCAACAATAGTTCGAATCTCGGGTTCGACTATGTTAGAAACTTGTCTTCTCCGACGTCTTGGAATTGTGACGTTTGAATTATTAGGATAATTGGAACGTCTAGTGCGCATGCACTATTTAAAAAAATAGAAAAATAAAAAATATTTTTGGTTTTTCAAAAGTTTATTCACTATCTAATTTTAACGGACAACGAGATAGACAACGTGAACCAAATAATCAAACTTACTTCACAATTTTACTTTTTAAGGTGAGCCGTATTTCGTAAGTGACACAAATGGTAAGTTTTTAAATCTTATATTCGAGTTGGGAACTTATTGATGGATAATACCTCAATTGAAGGTATTATTTGTTGGTGTTCTTTTACCAACTTTGTTTATTTTTTTTTTTTTTGTGGACAATTTTTTATATTTTATATTTTTTTTATGATAATTTATACTAATAAAGAAAAGAAGACTTACAAGAGACTCTGTGTTGCTTTTCTTTTTGACAAGAAACACAGGTTTGATCATTTTCAAAAAGTTTGGAAGGTAAACCTCTTACAAGATTTCCCTTAAACAATGTATTCATTATTTTAAAATTTAAGTTACCTAGTGATTTATATAGTTTTATACATGTATTAATAAAATATAAAATAGTAGAAATCCCCAAACTACCTTTGAGGACAAAGGTAATTAGAAAAATCACACGATAATATATAATAATACGTATATTTACCGGTAAGTGATTACCGGGTCGTTAAGTCCTAACGATGTGTGAAATTGAGACCACGTTTGTTGTTTGGACAATGATTTGAATTGGTTCAAAGATGGTTTGTTTTCTAAAATCCTAAAAGTGAGCAAATTAAAGGATAAGTAAACTTAACTTTAACAATGGGAAATTAAACTTTAACTAAAAACGCAAAACGGGAACCCTAAATGGTAATTAGAAACCCTAAATTTCCAAAATTAAACCTAAAATGAATTTTTCTCTTTTAATAGACTCTAATTGACTAAAAAGTAAGTTTAAAGAAAACTAGAACAAAAACGGAATTGAAATGAGCTTAAAAACACGAAAAACGAGAACGGAAACGAATCCCGTTCTTTAAAAATTGAAATTTTGCAAATTAAACCCTACGGAAGCAAAACTAATTTTCCTAGAAACTATATGATAAAAGAAAATTTTCTAAAAAAGAATTATATTTTTTTGATTATTTTTCTATTTTTTATGATTTTTTAAAGTTTTTAATAAAAATAAATGTTTAAAAATACTAAACTAATTATAAAAATTCTGAAAAAATTATAGAAAATAGCTTGAACTAATAAGAACCTAGGAAAAATAAGCTTGGTTACACAGCTTATCGAATAAGCTGTGTAATAAGCTTAAACAGCTTATTGTACTAAAGAGACAAAAACGTATATACGTAATAGATGTTGTGAAGCTATAACGAAAAAGACCCCAGGCACGATTGTTTTTTGTGGAGTGTGGTATTGTGAGGCGTTTTTATAAAAGGTTAAGGACTACCCCCTTTTTTTAAACAATCAGTTTATCAATTGTGTTGGGTATGGGGGTTCGATCCTTGCACACCCCCGATTTCCATCTTCCATTTTTTTTTGAAAACTTATAAAAGCAAAGTTGTAGAAAAGCTAAAAATAAACACTTTTAATAAAAGAAACTTTTTATGAAAAGCCCTAAATAAGCTGTGAAACAGCTGAAAACATGACAAAACTACTTAACTATATTTTTGGTTTTTTAGAAAATTTTACAAGACTTAATTAAGTGAAACTAAGATCAATAAGTTATTAACTATTTAAGTTTACACTAATAAGCTACTTATGAAAGAGATAAGCACAAGGATATAAGCCATAAGCTGAGAATCACAATAAGCTCTTATGAAAACTTTGAAACCAAACAGGCCCTGCAAGACTTTAAGCTTATTTTTTAATATTATTAAGCTCTTGGATCCTTACAGCTAAAAGCTTAATATATACTTAAAGTACAGCTAATAAGCTACTTAAAATTGCAAACCAAATTCATTTTGAAAAACAGATAAGCAACTAAAAAGCATAATGAAAAAGCTAATAGCTACTAACTAAATATTTTTAGATTTTTAATGAAAAGCTAAAATAAGCTATAACTGAACTAAACAAGCTACAGACAACTTGATTTTATCCTAATAAGCTAAATAAAGCAAAAATTAATCAAATCCTACAAGCAATAAGCTATAAAACTCAAATGAGCACTTGATAAAGATTGTTTATCCCAACAGGCCCATAGGGACTTTTAAGCTTATTTTTCTATAAGCTCTTAGATCCTTATGCACTTTTAGCTTATGTAAGCTTAAACTACAACTAATACTCTACCTAAAAAAACTTTTGAAAATGATTTTGAAATCAAAGTGTTTGATGAAAAAGCTAAATAAAAATAGCCTAGAACAACTCAGTATCATATCTGAGTTAGTTTTGGAATTTCAAAAAGACAAATGGCGGAATTGCTCAGCTTTTTAAGACAAGATTGCTTAATTAAACTAATTTTTCAAAAACTAATAATGCCAAACACCTAACTATGACTTAAGTCTACTTTGATTCGGAAATAAAAATCTAAAAACTAATTTAGCCTTCTGAAAATTCAACTTAAAAATCGCCTGATGTGAGTTAATACTGCTGATGCAGTTTGCATATTTTGAACCAAAACTCAAATCTAAATGTGCAGACCTATAACTCTTGACTTCTACACTAAATAAATTTAAGAGTTATAAAAGTAATTTGAAAAAAAAATGCACTAATACATTAAGCTAGATTACCCTGATAAGCAAAACTATAAACCACAGTTCTTAAACCAATTCTTAAAAACTGATTTAACCTCTAAAACCTTTAAAAATTAACATTACAAACTCTAAAATGAAGTTAAAAATCAATGCAAGAGATAAAATAGCCTCTGACAGTATTAACCTAAGTTAATACTGCCTTATCGCCAAATCACCCCTTTCTAAAATTGTAAATTCCTTATGAACTTATGGAAAACAGATTTAAAGATTAAAACTCTTGTTAGTTACCAGATTTTAAACAGATTTAAAACAGCCTCAATAAACAATATCAATAAGAAAATAAGCCAAAAACAAAAAGCTAATAACTATGCTACTTATTTTTGAGTTTTTGACAGTTTTATAAATCAAAACTAAGAAAACTAAGATCTATGCTTGATTGGTGGATTTTATACTGTATATATATATAATATATAATAAAATATAAAATATATATATAAGTCTAAAAATCAACAAGATCAATGATACCGAGAAGTAGTATAGAGTGTTCTCGGGTCGTTTATCCAAACGTGCTGGAATGGAAAAATCGATCAATCGAAGATTTGAGTTTGAAGGAAGGAATTAGTTTGGATGTTGAAAAGTCCAAATTAAACAATAACAAACAAAAACGTTTAAGAAAAACTTAAAAATTATGAATTTAAGATAAAAAACGAAAGCACGAATCCGAACAAAAGGGGGGGAAGAAAAACTATAAAATCTTTAAAAATTAAAACCCTACGGAGAATTTTTTACTTCTAAATACTCTAGGGACAAATAAAGAATTGAATGAAAATGACGTTAGACGAAAACGGAGTTCTCGTTTTGACCCAAAAACGAGTCAGACAAAAAAACCGTCACGGACCGTCTTTTAAAAAGTAAAAGTTGTATGAAAAATGACCCTACGAAAAATTTTTATATTTTTCCTACAAACTAGATGAAAAGAAAATTTTCTAATAAGCAGAATTTTTTTTTTGAAATTTTTGTATTTTTTATGAATAAAACTTTTACGAAATTAATTATAAAAAATTATTAAATGATTACGAAACTTCTGAAAATTTTTCTAAAAATACTGCACTATGACAATCCTACGAAAATTAAGAACAAGAACAGCTTAAGAAATAAGCCGAAATAAGTTACACTAGCTTATTAAGCTTATAAGCCAAAACCACTATAAGTTTCAAAGCCCTTGAGTCTTTAACGAAAAAGACCCAAGGGCGCAGTGGTAGAGTGTGTGTGTAAAAGGGGATCGTATCGCTTGGTCCCGGGTTCGAGTCTTGCTCACCCGGGCCAAGTGTCTTTCCCCTTTTTTTTTTTGAAAATTAAAGAAGCAAAGTTTGTATGCTCGTGGGTTAAAACTTTGTCTTCTAAAACCTTTTGCCTTGAAGCTGTCAATAAGCTTTAAAAATAAGCTTTAAAGTTGACAGTTTGCTTAAATGAGCCTTAAAGGCATTTTTCTAAGTCTCTTTGGCCTCTTGTCGGTCGAATAAAGTTAAGCTAAGGTCATCAAAATAAGAAAAAGGGGAGTCTAAACTAAGCTAGAAAGTAAAGGACTAAAAGTTTAAAGCTAAATAAGCTGTAACAGCTTATTTGACAGAAACTTAAAAATACAGTTAAACTAAAATGTTATAAGTCATTAGGCAAAAAGTTAGGAAAAGGAAATAAGCAAAAGGGGCTAAACTAATCTAAATAAGCTATTTTGACACAAGTGAGCTTATGAAATAAGCTGAATAAGCAAAACTGAAAATTAAGCAATCCCTATACCTAACTTAAGCTAAAAACAGTCAAAGGGCTTACTTGAGCTTAGAATTAAGCTATCTAGAAAGCTTCCTAATGGCTGAAATTTGAAGGGCTTATCTAAGGGCTTATAGGCTCCCTAAATAAGCCAAGAAATTGGCCCTTAGGTCACTTAAAAGCCAAGAAATGAGAACTTAAAGTCTCCCCTTTGCACCAGGGGAGCTTTAAGGTTAATCTCAAGGGGCTTATTTGACAGCTTTCAAAAAGCTGTCAAATAAGCTCTAAACAAAAAATTAAGCTCAAACAGATTGAGTGTAGTGTAAGAGGAGCTTATGCACCAATTTTTAGCTTTTACAAACCATAAACACTTGCTGAATTTGTGTGGTGAAAAAGGTCTTTTGGGCTTTTTAAAACTGCCACCAAAAGGCTTGGTGATTTTTGACTTATAAAGTCAAAGAAAAAACAAGGGGTTTGTTACAGCTTTGTTAACACCACAAAATACACCTTTTTGACACTTAAACTTAAACTCACAAGTGCTTTAACCAAATAAGCACTTGTGGTATCTTAAAAATCTCACAGTTTCTAAAATGGTTTTGAAAATCTTTAAAAAGACAATGTGGAACCTCAAAGACTTTTGAAACAGCTTCAAAGAGCTTAAAAGATTAAGCTAAAGTTAACCAAAACACCTTAACCCATGCACACAACCCTTTTGACCCGTTTTCATAGTTGACCCAAACACCCCTTACCAATTCTGTCCCAACTAAAATGAGCTTAAAAACTGTTTTAAAAACTAAACCAGCTAAAACCTTTTATCTACTCACACTATTTTTCACCTAATTAAGCTACTTGAATAAGAAAACCTATAGCTTATTAAGAGAAATAAGCCACTTTCTCTCCTAGCTTATGCTACTTAAGTGACAGTTTTGAAAGATAAAGTGAGATTACACAAATTTTATTTAATGAAAACTTAAAACAGCTTAATATCAAACCTAAACAAATATAATTGACAGAATTGAACAGGAATGAATAGTGATAAGCAAATGAAAAAGCTAGGATTAAGCTGAAATTTATACTTGAGAAGAAAATGGAAAAAACCTGAGAGTATGTAGTCTCAGAACCAGAGACTACTCTTGCAGAGTGAAGTGGCTTAAAATCATAACCTAAGTGGTCTCCCTAAGCCCCCTAAAACCTTGAGCTATAAGCTCAATAAGCTTTTGTTAGCTTATTACTCCATAAGCTTCCAAACTTGAAATCAAATGATCAATTATGAACTAAAATGAACTGAAAACAGTATTTAATAGCTTTTAACAAGTTTTAAGCTGAGTTTGAGCTTATTAACAAGAATAAGCTCAAGAGAGCTTATTGAGTAAAAATAGCTTAAATTTTCATTAAAACTGAGAATTACAAGTGCATAAAAGAAAGTAGCTTAAAGACAATTAAACTATTTTTAAAAACTACACTAAAACTGACTTAAAAACTAACTATTTGCCAAATTGGCCTTAACAAAGCTTTTTTATAGGAAAAAACTAGGTCTTGTGTATTCTTGTCTAGTGCTTTTTGACAAACACAGGTGTGTTTGTTTTGTGAAGTGGTTCACGCTCTATCTTGGGCCTTCAATCTTTCTTGGTCTCTTGGGTCGTTTCGAAATAGGTCCTTGGGAGGTGTGGGATTGCCAACTTGGCAATCTCACAGCTGGGAAAGTTAGTGGAGGAGGGGGAAGGTGTTTACCCATGGTGGGGGTGAAGGTTTACAGGGTAAAAGAAGAGGGTGTTAACCCGTGAGTGGGTTTTGTTCAAAAAGGGCGGGAAAGAAGTTGTTAATAACAGGGAGTTGGGGTGACAGGTGTACTTTTGGGGATTGGAAATTACATGGCCTCCTAAAGTTATATAACTTGTTACAGCCATGGTCTTGTAGGTGTTATAACTTTTGGGGACTTGGCAGAAAATAGTCACAAAGGTTATAAACCTATTGCACCACTCGTCCTTTGGTGTACAGTTAGGATAGTTGGCAGTTATGGCCCCTTGTAGTACAGCATTGGCACGTAATGGCGTTTGCACCTTGCCTTTCATTTTCTCTTTTTTTTATAAGTATAGTTTAGGGATTTACAATTTCAGTCCTAATTATATTTCTTTGACTTTGGCTCGGTGGTTGACTTGGGTTGGCTTTGTCTTTCACAGTCTTTTCCATTCCGAGTCCGGTTTTGTTGTTTTGGCTTTGTTTTTCGTCCTTTTCTTAGTTATCCGTTCCTGCACAATACAATTAGCAAAACAAGCATATATTTGGCATTTTAAGTCCGTTTTTGGTTATTTTAGCTCGTTTTTAAAGGTAAAAGGTATGTGTAATTAAGCACATACCAAAAATCCTATACTAAGTATTGCCGTGTCCTCCGACAATGCTATGAAGTAAGCATTTACGAAAACTAAGAATCTCAATCTCCCTCGACTAATAACTTTGAAAAGTAGCAAAGTGTTCGTCAAGGGAAACTAAAGAATCAAAAGCTTCGACAAGTCCCGTTTTCACCATTTTTTATTTGTACACTAACTACCCCTAATATTTTTGGATTTTTCTTTTTCTTTTCTCGACTACCTGTTTGACTTCCTTTATTTTATTCACACTGGGATCATAGAATGAGAAACGACCATAGAATATTCTACGGATGTCCTGACGGATAAATTCATCGTCCCCGATTTTTCACTAGTTCCAAACCAAGCAATTAAACAAGATCTGGAAAGCAACGCTTTTAGACGGATCATGGTGAAATAGAAACTCAATGTCGTCTCCTGGAGTAAGACACGGAATCAGAAAGAGGTGTGACTAGGAAAGTTGACTCATCAAGGTTTCGTAAGAATCCTTGCACTCGATGTCCTCTAACACTTCATCAAAAAGATGGTTTATGCACTAAGTTGAATTGACATCAAGTGCTCGAAAAGAGGTTTAGAGAAAGTCACAAATCATCACGTGAACATTGATGAAAAGAAATTATCCACACGAAGGAACAACGTTCTATTATCACTCCCAGGACTGTGTCCTCAGATTCTTTAGGGATTGGGAATAATTTTCCTCAGTACTAAAAAAGTACAATTTTCGTACCCTCAATAAGAGAGAATCGCAGGGCTCAATAGATGGTAAGGCGGATGTGATTACAAAAACTAAAGAAACTTGAGGTGTTTTGTTTGAATGAAACCTGCTCTCCTTGCAAACAACTCTAAAATTCTTCAAACAAGGTGTGATACGAGTTTGGCGTTTAACTGTCGGCTCTGCGAGATTCTTCACTTCCTGCTTTTCTTTTTCATTGTTGACATCTTCCGATGGAGGCAAGCAAACTAGAGCGGGTTCGTCGGTAAACTTTTTGAAACTATTGTTGCATGTGTCATTAACCATTTTAATTGACTCGTTTACATGCTTTTGAGGATGTATTGACGTGCCATTGACATGAAAAGTTATTTGTTCATTTCCGTCCCTTAAAACAAGCTCTCCTTCGTATACATCGATTAAAGCATGGCTGGTTCTCAAAAAGGATCTCCTAAGTATGAGAGGAACTCGAGGATCGGCTTCAAAATCAACAACAACAAAGTCGGTAGGAAAATGGAAATTCCCAACTTTTACAAAAGTATCTTCGGCGAGTCCTTTAAGATGATAAAATTGATCGGTCCTGCTAACTCTAAAGTCATCCTAGTCGGGTGTACATTCCATTACAGATGCTTTTTCCAAATAGAATGTATGTATCAAGATTTATGCTTACACCAGATCGGCCAAAGCGATGGCATAAATCCTTCCCTGGAAATTACATGGAATAAGAAACTTGCCAGGAACTCCAAGGCTTATCGGGACTTTTAGGAGCAATCGTCAAGAGGCAATTCTCGTTCAACGGTATCTTAGCTAACTTAAGCAACTTCTCTTTATTCATGAGCAAGCTCTTAATCATAAGAGCAAATCTTGGCATCAAAAGAAAAGCATCCGCGAAACTAATGTCGAAGCGCAAATCTTGAAAGATTTGAAGATCTTCTTCAATTTTATTCGAAGTCTTTGTCACGGACTTTTGATCATACACGTCCGTGAAAGGATAAGGATTATTTGGCTTAGGTAAACTCTTCCGAATATCCGAATTCCAGAATGGGAGGTTTTAGGTAAAGTCGTCAGAACATCGGGTTCCGGAATAGAAATAGGGATAACCGGAGGTGGGATTTGAGCGGTACTTCCTTGGAAATTTGTTTGCTCTTTATCCGTTGTCTCCTTGGTTTCTTGTTCCACTACCTTTTTAGGAGAAGGATTAGTAGGAATCGAAGGTCCCTCGTAAGCAACACCACTTCGAGTAGTGATCGCTTTCATCTCACCCTTCGGGTGGAATGGTATTACCGGAAGATACCCTAAGTTGAGCTTGTTTTGAAATAAGCTTCCTAAAAGACTTCCGCATGTCATTATTCAAATTTTTCCAAAATTTTCCTCTGTTTAGTTAACGTACTTCTTATTTCATTGATTTGACCTTGCATATTTCTCACAATTGACTCATTAGCTTTCATATAACTCGTAATTTCGGATGGAATCCCTTGTTGAAATTTATTATTATGAGCTTAAATAGGTTGGTTTTAAAATCCTTGATTTTGAAAATTCGGCACATGATTAACTTGATTTTGAAAACCTTGATTTTGATGAAAATTGTTTCCCCGATTGAAATTGTTTCCTTGATTTTGATTATGATATTCCTAATTGACCATGGTTTTGCACCGGAGCAAAACCTGGTGTCCATTGATTACCAACACAGGTCGGAAGTTTACTTGATTTTAAGTAACCCATAGTCTCCACAAACACTATCCTGATTGTATCGTTATCCCGACAATTAAACCAAGAATGGGTCACCACCACAAGTAACGCAAGAAACCTCAACCGCCATTAACCCGAGCGGGTGACAACTTTCTTAAAATAAACTCGACTAAGGTCGAAAGATGATCTCAATCTTATCGATTCTCTCATCCATTTTACTAGAAGTAGCATTCATCCTAAAAGCATTTGATTTATTACGCGAATAACAAACTTTTGATTTATTCTCAATTATGTTTAAAGCCTCTCTAGTCGTTTTACTCAAAAGATTTCCACCCGCCGCGGCATTTAAGGAGTCTTGATCATTCTCGTTTAAACCGTTATAAAAGTAATCAACTTTAGTAACTTCGTAAGACCCATGAATGGGCAGCCCTAAGCAACTCCTTAAATCTTTCCACGCTCACTAAAATCTCCTCGAATGTTTTGTGTAAAACGAGAAAATTGAGCCTTCTTTAAGTGATTGGTTTTTTCGAGGAGGAAAAATTGGTTTAACGAACTAGGAAAATAGATCCTCCCAAGTCAAGATTGAATTTGGTTAGTTTCTTTCTCGTACCAAGTTTTTGGCGGCTCCCTTAAGCGAATAGGAAACAACAAAAGCTTAATCACATCGTTAGTGGCCAACATTCCTAAATCGTAAATTCGAGTTAATTCTCTTGAAAACTAATATACGATCATGAAGATTCTCATAACATCACGACCGTAAAATGGGTTAGCTTGAACCAACTGAAGCAAAATTCTTCTAATCTTGAAGTGAATTCCGCATTGATTTTCTGAAGAACAATAACTTCTCCTACCCTTCCGTGGGCACGGATAGCTCCTCCATGTATCGTTCTGCCATTGGTGCAACAATAAGTTCGAATACATGTTCGGCTATGTAACAACTTGTCTTCTCCGACGTCTTGGAATTGTGACGTTTGAATTGTTAGGATAATTAGAACGTCTAGTGCGCATGCACTATAAAAATAAAAAAATATTTTTTTGGTTTTTCAAAAGTTTATTCACAAACTAATTTTAACGGAAAACGAGAAAGACAACTTGAACCAAATAATCAAACTTACTTCACGGTAGCTCTTTAAGAATTTTACTTTTTAAGGTGAATCCGTATTCTCGTAAGTGACACAAATGTAAGTTTTATAATCTTTATTCGAGTTGGGAACTTATTATGGATAATACCTCAATTGAAGGTTATTTATTTGTGGTGTTTCTATTTTACCAACTTTGTAATTTTTTAAATGCACAAAATAACAAGAAAAATTGAAAGAGAAAATATTTTTGTATTTTTGTTTTTTTAATCTTCTACTTATACTAAAAAGAAAAGAAAAATATTTTTTACTTTTTTTTTTGATTTTCTTAAAAGCGTAACTTTCGAAAACATGAAGGGTTCTTCAATCACGATCAAGCAAAACGTAAACGAAGAATCTTAATCACGAGAAAGCAAATCCCCGACAACGGCGCAAAGAAATGATTCGCAGCAATCTTATATACGTAATAATAAAATATATAATATGATGGAAAATTACCAAATTACCCTTGAGGACAAAAGATAAAAAAGAAAATCTTCACAAATATATATAATATAATACGTATATTATCCGGGAAGTATGATTCCCGGGTCGTTATTCCCCAATGATTTGTGAAATTGAAACCACGTTTGATGTTCAGACAATGACTTGAATTGGAAACAAAGATTGATTTGATTATCTAACTTCTACAATTAAAATAAGAAAATGATAACAATTAAGCACGAAAACAAATAACGGGAAATTAAACTTTAACTAAAAACGCAAAACGGGAACCCTAAACGGTAGTTAAAAACCCTAAATTTCCAAAATTAAACCTAAAATGAAATTTTCTTTTTAAATAGACTCTAATTGACTAAAAAGTAAGTTTAAGAAAACGTAAAACACAAAAACGGAATTGAAATGAGCTTTAAAACACGAAAATGAAAACGGAACGAATCTCGGTTTTTAAAAATGAAATTTTTGCAATTACACCCTACTAAGGCAATAACTAATATTTCCTAGAAACTATGATAAAAGAAAATTTTCTAAAAAGATTTATATTCTTTTGATTATTTGGTCTATTTTTTTAATGATTTTTTAAAGTTATTAATGAAAAAAATGATTTAAAAATACTAAACTAATTATAAAAATTCTAAAAAAAATACAGCAAAATAGCTTAAACTGAAAAAATAAAACCTATGAAAACATAGCTTGATGTCACAGCTTAATGATTAGCCACGAAATAAGCTTAAACAGCTTATAAAGCTTAAATGGGAAAAATGTGTATAAGAATTAAATTTTGCAAAGGAATAACGAGAAAGACCTCAGGGCGCGTTGGTAGTGGAGTGTATGTTGTGTTGTTATAAAAAGGGTTGAGGGTTTGAGGTCGGGGCATCGATCCATGCTCACCTCCCGATTTCCACCTTCCTCTTTTATTATTTTTGAAAACTTATAAAATCAAATTGTACATAAGCTAAACTAAGCCACTTTAATAAAAGAAACTTTTAATGAAAAGCCCTAATTAAGCTGTTTAACAGCTTAAAACTAGACATATACTACTTAGCTTAATTTTTGGAGTTTTCCATAAACTAAATAAGCTAGAAGACTAAATAAGCTAAAGTTAAGACTAAATAAGCTATAATATGCTAAACCTAAACTAATGAGCTAAACAGAACTAAAAATAAGCAAGCAATAAGCTAGAAGACTAAATAAGCACTTTTATTAAAACTAATAGCCAAACAAGCCCTTGTAGGGGGGGGGGGGGTGAAAAAAGGACCTTTAAGCTTAGTTTTAGATCAGCTCTTTGGATCCTTTAGGAAAATGGATAATGCAATCTTATACTACAACTAATAAGCTTGGGTAAAATTCACTATTGAAACCAAGGTTTAAAACCTCAATTGCTTAATACAAAAGAACTGTTGAAAACATACCTAAGGCTTTAGATCCATGCTAATTTTACTTTGAAAATGAAAAGACAAAAGGCAATTTTGCAGCTTAAATTTAGATAACAAAATAAGCTAGAATTTAAAAACTAATTGCAAACTTGTAAACTATGATATATAAGCTACTTTTCTGCTGAAAATTAAAATCTAACTCCTATTTTAACATACTGAAAATGAAACTAGAAAATGACCTTTATGCTTTTAACACTGCTGATGCAGTTTTTTTTTTTTTTTTTTTGACATAAACTGACCAAAACTCAAAAACCTATAAATTCAGACCTAAGAACCTTCTTTCTACTCTATTTCAACACTTACCTAAATACAAATAAAGCAATTACAAAAGCTAGAACTGAATTGAGCTATTAATGCAAAAGAACCTTAACAGATTTGAACTATAGGAAATCTAAATTATGAAAAACTTATAATTCCTAACTTAGCTTTAAAAAATTTACTCTAACAAGTTTATTAGAGAGTTCAATACCTAAGGCCTAGACCAAAAGGGCACAAACAGTTTTAACTTGTGGTTAAGATTGTTATGCCAAACACCCCTTTAACTAGACTCAAAACCATATTAGCTTATGAAAATAAAATTAAGAGCTTAAATCCTAAATACCAGATAACAAATAGCTTATGACAAACCTAATGAACTATATAATAAGCAAAATAAGCCAAGACAAAGACTATGAACTATTGCTAATATTTTTGATTTTTGACAGTTTTAAATGAAACTAAGAAATCGAAGACTATGCTATAAAACTTAAAAATAGATATTCAAACATATTTTATTAGCACAAATAGAAGAATTAAGCACAAATAAAGCTAGACTATAAAGCAAATAGAAATCAAATGCAAAATACAGCAAGATACTTGAAAATTAAAGGGGACTTACAAAAGCCTTACCTAAACAAAGGAAAATATGCTCAAAAGGAGTTTTTTTTTCAAACATCTCTAGCTTATCACAAGTATAAGATAGTAAGTCCCATAAGCTCCTTGCCATTAAAAGCTTATCATCCAAAAAGCTTAAAATCCATAAGCAAAGGTATTAAAACTGATTTTATTGGTTTAAGTATATTAAGAGATTTATTAATAGCTCAATTTGAGCTTAGAGACCAAAGAGGCTTGATTTGAGCTTATGAGAAGCTTATGTAACATTACTAGCTTATTAGACACAGTTTGAGTAAAAGTGAGCTTTAGAAAAGTAAGATAAAATTCGAATTCTATTAATGAAAAACTGCTTATAATATTGAAAAAGGAATTTACATAAAACTAAAACATTTTAACTGAAAATTACAAAATCTTTTTTTTAACTAAAAAAAATACAGGAAAAGAAAGATAGATCTATTTGAGTATTGGAGCACGTATTTATAACTGTGAATTAGAATCTTCTGGGTCATGATTCAGTTATATGCTCTCTTAATCTCTTCATTCATCCTTCAATCATTGGTACTACTAATCTTGGCCCTTGTGTTAACTGATGATCTCAACGATTGCAACGTGGCAATCCGTGATGTGACACATGTGCTTTTTTTCCATGTGATATTGTGTTAAAACCTTGATACTTGTATGTTTTTCACAATCCACGAGCATTTCCCTTTTTGGGGATTGACCAATAAGAAGCTCTTATGATGTTTTACTCTGCCATATCATTGCTTGTCACTTGAATAACTAGCCACGTACCCATTTACAATTACCCCTTTGTTTGACTCATAATTATTGGAGACAACGGTGAACATTAACAACAGTTTTTCCCTGCGTTTTTACATTATAAAAGGTGAGTTTTGACTTTGTATGGTGAGAGAGAGATGACCCGGGAAATTTATTAAAGTGGTTTGTGCCAAGAGGTGTGTTTGGGCTCGGATAACAAAAGGGTATTGGGCCAGTTTATGTGAGGTTGTTTTAACGAGGTGTTTAACTCTTTATAAATTAAAGATTAACACCGGTTAGGGTTTTAAGGACTAATTTTGGCCATTTGTTTTCTTTGAGCGACTGATTAGGCAATTTTGGGTTTTGTCTTTTTGTGGTTGACCACTGTTGACCAAGAGTTGACTTTTGTTGACCTTTGATAGCATTCTCCCGGCTTTTGCACACTCAATTCCGTTCCCGTGTCTGTGATTGTCCGGTTTTGACCATTTTCTTGAATTTTTGCAATATCCTACCTACACACACACAAATACAAAACAAGCAATATTCAAGCATTAAAGCATAATTTTGTCTTTTAGAGCCATTTTTGATATAAAATGGAATAAGTGTTTTCACCACTATCATAGACGTCGTAGAGAAATATGGCAGTGTTTTAAAGACGAAGCGAAATATGTTTGAAGTTTTTTAAGCGGAAATATGCATATTAACTACCAAGCGAAATATGGTTTAGAGACAAGCGAAATATGTTGTGACTTTCCAAGCGAAATAATGTTAATTTTCGAGCAAAATATGTTTTTTGAATTGTCAAGCAAAATGTGGCAATTCTGGAAGCTAATATGTACTGATTTTTCAAGTCGAACAAGTAATTGATTATTCAACGAAACATGCAACTTTTAGCGAAGCAAAATATGCAGATCCAGCAAGCGAAATATGTCAATTTTTATTTCTCAGTTTTTCTCTATTGATTTTGTAAAATCCCGAAAGTAACCGTTTTCCTTCTCGGTTTTGATCATATAGTTGGTAAAATCTCGTGGCGTTAATTGCATTCGTCTCTCACCACAATTCAATCAACACTTCATAACACTTAAGATTCCGAGTGAACCATTCACAACTTCATCAAAAAGACAAATTCAAATATCAAATTGTAAACTCAATCATCGAATGCTCTTCATAATGCTATCATGGAAGCGGGTAGCAAAGATCGTCCACCAATGTTAGCACCGGGTAATTACGTTCAGTGGAAATCCAAAATCAAGAGATACATTAACACCAAACCTAATAGTGAACTCATCCACTATTGTCTCCAAAATCCACCATACACGTATCAATGGGCTGAGAAGATAGTTCCATTACTGACGTAGTTCTAACAACTACAAAAATGAAAACTATAAGAATGTTTTCACAAGACATACCGATCACTAAATGCCTAAGCTGAAGCCGTTTAGATTCATTCTCACATGGATAGATAACGGATCTCTACTCTACAGTTTATGCTTGTCCGAATGCATGGGAAATATGGAAAGCCATTGAAAGTTGAAACAAGGTTAATCAATAATATTCAAGATCTTTTAAACGATTTTATAATTAGGAGTTTGGAAAATCACAAATCACGGGAAAGGTGAATCACTTGAATCGTATTACTCAAGGTTCTACAAGATGATGAATGAGCTTGTCAGGAATCAGTGTGATGTTACAAATCATCAAGTGAAAGTCTACGTTCTTATTCAACTACAACCATAATGGCAAAGTTGTGACACTTGTTACGCAGAGTCAAGCTGAAGACTGTCTGCCTATCACAAACTTAATGACATCCTAAAGCAACACCAGAAAGAAGTCAATTAGATAAGAGCTGAAATACTAGCCCTACTTGCTAATTCACTTGCACCTAGTTGCTCAACAACAAACCATTTCACCAACATCAAAACCATCCTACTAAAAACACTCAATATTCCTCCACCATATCACAACAATCTACCAAAGACAGAGAAAAGCAAATGTTACCATCTTCTGCTCCTACTTATGTCCAGAACCTATATGAAGAAGTGCTACAAGTACTGAATATTAGGAAATGTCCAAAGGAAAAGGAGATTGAAAAACTCATGGCTTAAATTTGACATCGTCACATTTAAGAAAAACATACAAACCTACCAACAACAACCTTAGAACTTCATCAAACACCAGTAGAGTCTAATCAAGAAAATTCTCCAATAATCAACAGAGCACTGGGTATGATAATCAAGATGGCAGTTAATGTTGCTGGGGCTAAGGAAAATGTAGGTACTCCGGTTGTGCAAAAGTTTGGGAAATTTAGTGTTATAACTGCAAGGAATATGGGCATGCATCAAGGGAATTTTAGATACTGAAACGAGTAAAGGATGCAGCTTATCACAAGGAAAGATGTTATGATGTAAACAGGAGGAAGTTGGGGTTCAGTTAATGCAAACAAGCTTGAGATGGAAGAAGATACTGATGATGAGTCTGATGATCAAGGAATTGGAAGCACATTATAGTACATGACACAAATTCAAGAGGTTGCTCTCAGATCCAAGTTGACAATTCTGACCATTTGATGATGAGCCAATGCAAAGTACAAAACAATAATACAACTTAATGTGTTTGCATGGAAAATAACATCCTGAACAACCTGAATCTGTAATGACATATATCTGGCGGAACATGGTGACACCAAATAATCACTATTGATTACATTGGATATATGTAATGGATAGAGCTCAGGATGACCAGATTAAACTGATTATCTTGATCAAGAACGTGTATTTGCTTGCTTCTTTAATTCAGAACTAAAATGTGAAATAGAATGATAGCAAAATCCAAAATAAATCTTTGGAATCATCAAACAAGGCTTAGTTTGAGAAATTGAAAGGTAGAATTGAAGAGTTCAAAACTAAACATAAAGTTTAGAAATCATAAATAACATTTCAAGAAGCAAACAGGAACTGTCTACAGACTAATCAGTTGATTTTTAAAGACATAAGAAAGTTCAATTGGAAACTTGATAAGTACAATGATGTGAATTATGCGTCAAAGGTGGAAATTGAATGTGAAAAGCTAAGGGGATTTAATGTCATAACAAAATTCGATTTGAAAGTACTTCTAATGCATATACCGAAAAATAAATGATTTAAATCCAAATGATTTCAGATAATGAAAAAAGAGCTATGTTGCACATTAAGAAACCAACTCGCATAATTTACATAAGCTAAAAGATACTCATATTAAGCTTACAAAACTCGAGGAAGACATAAGAACATGATAAAGTCATTGCATTAGAAAACAAGTTAAGTTTTTGGAATGACATTGTATATAAAACCGGCTAATCTGTTTCAAACAAGTGAATATGCTTAATCCGTAATTGAAAATGAGTTTTGCAAAACTGGGTTCCTCAGAAAGCTCAAGAGCGATCCTCGTCTTTTGATATTAGGTTGCTATAATGATAATCGTGCGTTAATGTTAGCCCCCTGTAAAAAAAATTTATTTAATCTGACGAACAATTCGTCTTGACAAAGAATTCATCAAAATTAAGCGATTTAATCAACCGTTCGATATGAACATTTGAATAATCTTTATGATTTGTTCGTTCCATAACGGGAAAAGTCTCTTGAACAACACTATTTTCCAAGAACATCAAAGATGAGTCCTACATCTTCTAATAATGAATTTTCCAAAGAGTCTTTTCGTAACAAACAGACTTTGTTTAAGAGAAAACGAATGGATGAATCCGATTCCTTGGGATCAAAAGTGTAAAGCTCTATATAACATTTCAGATTAAAAAGATGTTGACACGATTTTGATGGAGTGGAAGGTGCAAATAACAATCTCTAAACGAACATATTTGGTAAGACATAGAACCTTTCATTCAAAACACAATCGAAGGAATTATTGCCCTGAAATTAGAAGAATCAATGCGACTTAGGTGAAAATTTTCACGTGTGTTTGAACGAGGAAATGGTTGCTGATTTTGAGAATACTTTATTCTCTATTAAACTGAAGTAGACACACTCAATCTCAACTGGAACCAAAAAACATAGTTTTTAAATGAAATCGATCGACTTTCAAGTGAATATTTCTATGCTGGTCACATGAATGCAATACTTAGTCTGTACACTGATCTGGATGAAGTTACTAATTTGCAATGTGATTACTTAGAAACTGTGGAAAAATGTGAACATCTTGAAAAAGAGCTTTCAAAAAGTAGAACAATGTCAAAGAGTTTTGAAGCACTTCAGAAACATGCGATTAATCTTGAACTTGATTTACAACAGTGCAAAGAAAAGATAAAAATGACAAATCTTTCAAATAAAATCAGTCAAACGTATTTCTGAAAGAACGTGAAAAGTATTTTGAAATTCAAGACTTGAAAGCTTAATTACAAGACAAAGGAATTGCAATATTGAGTTTGAAGAATCATGATAAGAAGAAAGGAAAAAATCCTATGGAACAAGTTGAAAAAAGTCATCGTTTATTCGCGCAACGAATGCATTAAAAGTCAAAGACAATCATATTAGGTAAACCAGCTATGTTTTTATGATTCTCATGCACAACAGATTCTCAAAGTCAAATGGTAGTTACCACACCAAAATGTGTCCCAGATTTTTCAAAACCAGTCCACTGCACAATTTTTTCCTCAGAACGTTTGCCAATTTCACAACACAAATGTGATTGCACCAGAAATGTCTAAAAGTGCACACAAAGCAAATCAAACTGAGAACACCTCATTTTGCATCAAGACATTAGGAAAACTAACAAACGCGTGTTCTTTTCTCAACAGGAGGAAATTCCCAATCCGAGTGTTAGCAGACCACAACTTAATAGTAATCAACTGGAAGATAAGTCATTACTAACAATATTCAAGGAAAGACACAAGAATAGAAGACCACGTAGAATTTTAAGTTTTCTAAAAATAAAACGTCTGTACCTGCGTGTAATGACATTTGAATGTTTAAGACATCAATGTTAACTTTGTCTGTGTTACTTGTGGAAAATGTGTGCTGAATGATAATCATGATTTGTGTGTTCTACATTATATTAATGGCGTGAGTTCTAGGACTTAACCAATGGCTGTGCCTATTAGTACTAGAGAACCCAAGCATAATGTGAAACAATCTGTTGCAACATCCAGTAAGAAAACCGTTACAACAGACTCCACTGTTAAGAAATCTAGAAACATCACTAGGAAGCATATGGATGCAAGTTAGTAAGACATGCAGTTGTGGTATCCTAAGTATAACACCACCCAGATACATTGGAAAACTAAAGTCTCAAATAGGAAATGTTAACCCAAACGTTAGTATTCCTCTAGGCAATGCATCCTAGAACTGATAATTTTTTGAAACATAAACTCATAGTTGTTCACTGTGTCCAATACTCCATTGTCTTCTAATTCTTTTGCAGCTCATCGAGATAATTCTATTCATCGTCGACTCTGGGTGCTCAAAGCACATGACCGGAAATCTCAAACTTCTAACTAATTTTGTGGAGAAATTTCTGGGAACGGTGAAGTTTGGAAATGATCAAATTGCACCAATTCTTGGTTATGGAGATCTGGTTTAAGGAACTATTACTACAAACGGGTTTTTCACGTCGAAGGGCTTTAATCACATTTAATTCTCTCGTTGGTCAATTATGATGATGTGGATAAAAGTTTCTTTCGGAGTCAACATGTTATATCCGTGATTGAAGGGAAATGATCTTCTTACCAGTTCACGTGGCACAGATTTGTATTCCATTACTCTGGCAAAATCAACAACTCCCAATCTAATTTAGCTTAATGGCTAAAGCAACATCGTCTCAAGCATGGTTATGGCATCGTCGTCTATCTCATTTAAACTTCGACACCATGGACTTATGTGGTCCAATGCGGGTAGAAAGCATTAATGGAAAGAAATATGTTCTCGTAATTATTGATGACTACTCCCGATATACCTGGACTCACTTCTTGAGGTCCAAAGACGAAACACCTGGAGTTCTCATTGATTTCCTCACACTTGTCCAAAGAGGACTTCATGCTCAAGTTACAACAGTTCGAACTGACAAAGGCACAAAATTTCTTAATAAAACTCTTCATGAACACCCTGTGTTTTCAAGTCATTGACAACGTCGATAAATCTACTATGTATCTTTTGTATTGTACGCGTTAGGTTTTATATCGTAAACTTAACAAAGTCGCGTAGCTAAAATTTACGTTTCAATGTAAACGGTCATCAACATTTAAAATTTTACAACAAGCAATGGTTAAGTAATTATAGTTCAGGATAATTATTAACTTTGTTTTCCATTTTATTTTAATTGTTGCTAAAGTTATTACGTTTCGCCAATAAATATACGTTTAGGCATTCCGAACCACCAAAAACTTTTCTACGCTTCAAACAAATACTCACATTTATACCCCAATGCAATAAAAGTTCGAAAATTATGTCACTTATATCACTCTATAACCTGATTTTTTTTTTTTTTTTCCATAGAAGCAATTAGAAAACAAGAAAAATGAAATAAATCTTTCAACTAGGTCTTTGTACTTCCTATCTCCATTAAACATAGCCATACCATGTTCCTTTGACTAAAGACCAAGACCATAGTCTTCCTTAAGACCCTCCACATGTTTCTTGACCAACTATTGCATTCTTTTGACTAGGCTTACCATATATATACTAGTATGCATTGCAAGTAAACATAGATAGCAAAACACTTAACTAGAAATCACCAAAAACCATCCCTTTTTGTTCTCTTATAGCCACGTCTCAAAACCCTCATATATAAATAAACCATACAAAATTTTCTTCAACCCATACACACCTATACACATCATGTCTAAGATATTCTAAGATGTTTCCAAGCATTGGCTAACCATTTTCAAGTATTAATCAATAAAAAGAAGGTTAGGGTTTATTTGGAAAAGTTAGGGTTTCATATTGTGCAATCTTGGGTTAACAGCAAAACACGGTTTAGCACCTATTTTTCATCATCACTCATTCATCATAAGGTCTTCTACAAACCTTTATATTTCATTTTATGAGGTTTTATGTAAATAGGTGCTATTTAGTGAAATACCATTTATGATATGTATAAACATGTAGGAGGAGGGAATTGGATTTTTTGTGAAATCAATGTGATTTATGTAGAGGGGAAGTGGAGGGGCGAGCGCGAGTTATACTGGTGGTAGGAGGGGGTGTGAATGGTGGCGGGGGGTAGAGGTAGGAAGTACAGCGAGAGTGGTTGTAAGACTTGTACACACTTGGTTTATGTATAAAAATGATTATGGATAAACTAGTAAATTAGGGTTTACTTAATGAGGCCATGGTTTTCAAGTATTATTATGGACTTAATGACTTGGACAAATGGAAAAATTTTGGACTTATGGGCTATATAATATATATGATATAGTATATTAAGAGTGTGGGAAAAACTTGTGGAAACAAGGTTGAAAAGTATAAAAACTAAGTATACATATGGATTCAATATAAACATCCAATCTTTCTGTTTAAACTCGAACTACAACCTGTCCATTTTACATTTTTATAAAATAGTACGACTCATGACGATTCCGAAAAGGTAAGAAACTTGTCGAACGGATAAATAACGAAAAAGTTACGATAAAAACGAGTTATACGTTAATTAAAAAGGGTTTATAAAATAACTTTCATAAAAATTATATCAAACAGCTAGTTTAGTATTTTTAACAAATAATACATATTTTTATGATTCCAAAATGATAAGAATCATGATTTTTCAATTAATAATGAAGAAGTTATGAATTTCGCGAGTATTCGGTAATTAAAAGTTTATAAAAATAATTTTATAAACTATGAACAGTAAAACACTATTCATGACAGAAACTTTTATTTTTGTAAACCTTATAAATTGATAGAATTTTCAATAACAAGAACGTGCTCGAAAGAATCGCTAAAAACGGAGCTATAACGAATAAAATACGACGTTTACGGGTTTTACGATAACTAAAACTATAAAAATAAATTTATAACTGATGTGAACAGTAAAAGTACTGTTCACCAGAGGGTCAAAAATAGGAAAATATCAAATTATGATAACTCGTCCTAATACGAAAGCGTGGGCATAAGAAACGTCAAAATCGGGCTTAAAACGCAAAAGTTATGCTATATTTACTACAACGATAAATATAAACGTTTTAACTAATTAAACGTAATTTTACCAAAACCATTAGTTGGTGATTGAGCTATATAGAATTATATGTGGTTATCAAAGTACTATATTACTAGGGAGTTTCATAATGAGGCCTCTTCGGGGTGGCGTATCGACGAGTTGCTGGATTTACGATTTAAAGTGTCCTAGCTCCTCATACGTCACTACATGACCTTTTAAATTATGATAGCCCGAACGATAGTATGATGTAACTAACACAGACCTGTATATGATGTTAGTTAATCAAAGCGATTAGTGCTTATACGACCTTAATTTAAATAGGTTGCATCTGACGATTTGCGTGACGCATTATCTGTGATATTTGGATTATCAGAACTCAAGGTGAGTTCATAGCCCCACATTTTTACGATTTCAATGATTTATAACTATGGGGTGGAAACATGCTTTGTTTTATAAATTGGACGCAAGTGGATATTTTATATTGATTACATGTTTGCCTAAGTAGCGATAACCCAAGTTGAGCCCATTATCATGAACTGTCAATTGCATAGATGTAGTTGTTAATTACATTATGTGAGCATGAATATTATGAATAGATCTATTTGGGGAAACGACCTCCCCGTTCGGGTGACTAGCTATCACCGGGAACAAACGTATAGCATGTCGAATTTGGGGATGTTTCGGGTTAGACATCTATTCGGGCAGAAATTGCAATAAATATTATTATTGCAAGAAAGATCGTCGAGCTTCAGTGTCATGAGCTTAGGAAAATGTAATCTGGTTTTGTGATGTCTGCATGTGTTGCATTATCACGGGAAAAGTCTTGCGGTCCTGCATATTATGATTTATCAAACCTATGAATTCACCAACATTATTGTTGACGTTTTAAAGCAATGTTTTTCAGGAGATCAGTAAGCATAAGGTGCCAAGGATACATTGGTGATTTTGTTTTGGGATGTCATGCTAAAGATATGGTTGTATTATGTTTTGGGAAACTCATGTGTTGTGAACCAGTATCTTTGTAATAATAATAAGGAACAAGTTAAAGCTTCGGGCTATTTGTATCAAATATTTGTTAAATCCAATGTATCAGTTTTAAAATGACTTTTTGGTCGTTCTATATATATCTTGTGTTATTGATCTATGAAGTAACATGCCCCAGACCCTTATTCCGCTGCGACCCAATTTGGGGGTGTTACAACTAGGCTCCCCTATAAATAGGGGTCCTCTGACACACCACAAGGTACATAATTTCTTACACCTTTTAACACACATATATTCTCTGACAAAATGAGTACTTACTCTTACGCCGAAGTCCAATCGTGAGGTCCGTCCCTATGATAAGGCTAACAGTTTTCTATCTTTTGTGCTAGAAAACACCACCTTTACTTTCCCTAGTACAAGATCTGGTCCATCAACAGCTTACCGCCCCGGCCCAATAAACGTCCCTGATCCATTTCACGCCCCACCACACATTTTGTACTAACAACCAGAATTGCTACTTTCACCAACAAATGTCTCATATGACATATTCATATTATTGTGAATGTCATTGTTTATCACTCCTGGATGATACATAAAATTTAGTCCAGCAGCCACGTGTCCACCATAATAACTCGAGAGGCTTAACTTGAGTACTTCTGGTAGAAGTGGGGCTGCAGGATGATACATAAACATGGGTCCAGCAGCCGCGTGTCCACCAGAAGAATAAATTAAAAGGCTAAGCTCGAGTGCTTCTGGTGGAAGTAGAGCTGCAGGATGATACATAAATATGGGTTCAGCAGCTAGGTCTCCACCAGAATAAGTCAGGAGCCTAACTTTGAGTGCTTGTGGTGGAAGTGCGGCTTCAGGCCATAACAAATGGTTAGGGTTTGGAAAGTTTGTTTTGGCTTTGTTGCCTTGAAGCTGGCGAGCTGCTAAATCATAAACTAGAGCGGCTTGTTCGGCTGTATCAAAAGTACCAAGCCAAAGACTAGTATGTTTACCTGGGTTTGTAATTAAATCCCCGTAATGGCCCCCAAGACGCTTATGGACACCACGGTAGTAACGTTCTACTGGGCCGTTAGCGGCTGCGGTTTTTTTATCATGTTTATGGCGGGAAGACATATTGCTTGTGAATTTTTTGGTTTCTGTTTCGTGGCCTATGGAACAGATTTTAGTACCTACACAAATTGAAAATTTGAACATCTGAACGTATATATTCAGACTACATCATTACCCTTTTTTGTTTTTTTGTTTTAAGGACTTAGCTTCTACTATTCAATAGTGCTATTTAAGTCTGATGATTTATGTTTGTGTCTAGATATATATACTTATATATGCTCGTATTATTTACATTAGAATTTAGGGTGCGTTTGGTATGTATACGGGTTTAGATTTAGATTTGGATTTGGTTTAGGATTTAGGTTTAGTATAGATTTGTAAAATTAAATATGAAAGAAAAATAATATTTATATAATATTTATTTATATAAATGTAAAATAAAAATATTATTTATATTAAAAATATGTATATGTGTGTGAAAGAGAAAGAGAAAAACATATTATTTACTATGTGTGAGAGAAAACCAAAACCAAAACCCACCAACACTCCCTACTTTTCATTTTGTGGGCCCTTTTCAACCTTTCAATCCTAAACCTTCCAGCCAAACAACATATTTTAGGACTCAACCCAAACCTCAAATGCAAAATCAATCAAACAAACGCCCCCTTAGAGTAAATCGCAAACTCGGTCCTTGTCAGTTTATCGACTTGTCACAAATCACAGTAATGGTTTTTTCATGGTTCTAAAAGGCACTTCATGATGCCGTTAAGGCCTCGAAAAGGCATGCGGCGTGACCTCCACACTACACAATAGACCAAGGCGCCGCCTTAAGGCGTGACAAGAGATGAGAAGTGGAAAAATGTGATAAGACATGATGCGTGGAGGCTTTATTTGAATTAACTTTCGATAAAAAACTTTTTTATAGAAATGAAACGGATTACATGTAAAGATAGTTTTTTGACTTTATTCCTTATGTATGACACTTTTTGTAAACTCAATATATTTGATCTATCAAATTATCGTATTAGGAGAATTTCGTCAATATTAACTTAGGTTCCTTATTTACTCTTACAAACTACTCTCACGAATATCATGAAATTATAACGCTATTTTGACGAAAATGAGCAATGCATCATTAGTTCCCTCAATTTACATGGCCTGATCAACTATGTACAATTCATGAAGGAACCAATCCGTAGCTGAGATAGTCCAACTCTAAAAACCTCTTGTTAAGAAAAAAAAATTCTACTTATATCATGTTTTGTGTGCGTATTCATAGAACGTGTTTACTTTTGGAAATCGAATTAGTAACCATATCAACTAAGCAGACCTTCACTCCGTCAGCATCATCTTATACCAAATCCTAAGCCGAGAAGCCAAGACACATCACTAGTCGCCTTATGACAATTTTTGCTATCGAATTTGCTCGCCATTAGAAAATTTACTAAATCACCCATTCAACATAAACTTAATGCCTGTAGAACTTGGTAGTTTCGATGCTATAATCGGTATATTGGTGGCGAAGTACCAACCGGTCATATGTGTGTGCCGAAAGAATGTTCGCATCCCCTGGAGAAATAAAACCTTAATCATAACACGGTTAGGAAGTAACCAGGAAAAGAGACAAAACATTAAACATCATTTCGTGCATAAAACGCAGAAGTACAATGCCAAAAAGTGATTTCCCTATCTTTTTTGGCAAATGTCACTTACAAAAGAGGTGTGAAGACAAGTCGTAGAAGAAGCGACTTGAGGGCGTACCAATAGTTCGAGACTTTCCTGAAGTATGTCTTGAAGGACTTTGTCGGGTCTTTCCTCCGACTCACAAGTGGAGTTTAAATTGATTTGGTACCTATGGTGCTGCACCTGTATGTACGGGCACCTTATCGATTGGCCGGCCTTCCGAAATGAAAGAGTTATCGGAGCAACAAAAGAGCTAGATCCGACAAAGTGTTTTATAAGACCCATTCCTCACCCTGGGAGCTCTGGGTCTTGTTTGTTAAGAAGAGGATGATCATTCTGATTGCATTGACTATCGGAATAAAACAAACTAATAGTGAAGAACCGCATCCACTCCCCAGAATGATGATTTATTTGATCACTTCAAGGGTTCGAGTGTTACTCGAAATCGACCTAAAGGCAGTTTATCACCAACAGGAGGGTTCGAGAAGATGAACATTCCGAAGAACGCCTTCAAAACTTCGTAACTGCCATTACGAATTTCAAGTTATGCCGTTTTGGTTTAAACAAACTCACCTTTCGTATTCATGTGACCTTATCATCGGTGGCAAACCCTATCTAGATAAATTTATGATTTCCTTTATTGACAGATATTCGATATCTTCTAAGAACAATGCAAGAACACTAAGATCACCTTAAGCTAATCTTAGAGTGCTTAAGAAAGAGGATTTGTATACCAAATTTTCCAAGTGTGAATTTTGGAATTTCCCAAAGGTACAGTTATCCTCGGTCATGTTGTCGATAGTAAAAGGAATTCTGTGGATCCATCAAGATTGAATACCATTGAAGATTGGACATCTCCAAGTCACCAACGGAGAATTCTCCAATTTTTTAGCTCATGCTGGGCAATTAAATCGAATATTCTATGAAGGGGTTTTCAAAAGATCGCCAAACCAAAGACAAACTTACTCAGAAGAAGGTCAAGTTTTGAAGTGGGGCGATAAATACAAGCAGCTTTTCACTGTTTGAAAAAGCAAAAATGTGCAGTGCACCAATTCCTTGGCCTTACCTGAGGAAGCAAGATTTCAATCAGGCATACTGCGACGCTTCAAAGAAGGTATTGGGCGTTGTGGTTGATGCCAAGAGAAAAGGTGATTTCTTATATGCATCACCCATTAAAAATTTCATGAGAAGAACTAAACAGACTCATGATTTGGAACTGGAGCAGTAGTGTTTCGCTCTCAAGATTTAGGAGGCACTATCTATAACGGAACCAAGTGTACAGTCTTCACTAATCATAATGAGCCTTACAACACATTCTTATCAGAAGGAACAAAACATGAGACAAAACGCCGATGAGGTTAAGTTGCTTAGTGTTACGATTACGATATTCGTTATCACCCGGGAAAATCCAATGTCGTTGCCGATGCTTTAAGTAGGAAAGAACGAGAACCACCGTTAAGAGTTTGAGCCTTAGTTATGACTATTAGTTTGGAACTTCCCAAATAAATCTTGAAGGCTCAGACTGAAGCACGGAAACCAGAGAACATCAAGAATGAAGATGTTGGTTGAAAACGCTAAATATCCAGAGGCGATTAGGACGGAAATTGGAAACCAACCGTAACAGATGAACCCAATGCCTCAATTGCATGAGTTGGCTACCTTGTTCATGCGCTTGCGACGGTATCATGCACGCGTCCTACAAAACACAATACTCTATACATCCGGGTTCTGACAAAATGTACCAAGATATGAAGAAGCTATATTGGTAGCCCAATATGAAAGTCGACATTGCCACCTATGTTAGCAAGTGTTTGACCTGTGCTAAGGTCAAGGCTGAACATCAAAGGCCATCAGGATTGTTGGTACAACCTAAGATACCTGAATGGAAGTAGGACAACATCACTATGGATTTTGTTACGAAGCTTCCTAAGATGTCGCAAGGCTACGACACCATTTGGGTGATCATTGACCGACTCACTAAGTCTGCGATCTTCACACCGATGAAAGAGACTGATCCTTTAGATAAACTTGCAAGAACGTACCTAAAGGAGGTAGTCACGAACCTCGGAATACCTGCTCCATCAATTTTTTGATCGTGACCCGAGATTCGCATCCAATTTCTAGAGGTCACTTCAGAATACTGAGTCTAATTTGGATAATGAGTACTGCGTATCCATCCACCCCCCCAAACAGACCGGACACAGCGAGGAGGACCATTCAAACTCTCGAGGATCAGGCTGCTGCTTGTGCGATCGATTTTGGAAAGGGTTGGGTAACCATTTGCCATAGTCGAGTATTACAAACAACAATAGTTATCACGCTAGCATCCATGCCACACCATTTCGAAGCGCACTATAAGGTCAAAAGTGTCGTTTACTACCTGTTTGTTGGATGAAGATGGCAAAGCTCAAATCCTTAATCCAGAACTGTATTCAAGAGACGACCAGAGAAAAATCCATCCAAAACAAACAAAGGATGTAAGCGCTCTTGATCGACCAGATAAGAGATACCTGACGTTGAAGCGTAAACGAGCCAATGAATTCCAAGTCGTGGATAAAGTTCTGCTTACAAGTTTCGCCGTTTGAAAGGGTCGTTACATTTTGGCAAACGGGGGAAGTTAATAAAAAATGGGAGTATGGAAAAATTTACCCCTCAACCCCCAAACCCTCACAAAACCCCCAGTTAAATTTGAGACTTTTCCAGGTGATATATCAAAGGACGGATAGGTAATGCTTACCAGCTCGAGCATCCTAAAGAGCTGAGTAGAGTTCATAATAACATCCCATGTGTCCAAACCATGAACGAAAGAGTCATGCCGACGAACCATTACCTTTCCGTTGGATGAACTCATCTTGAAGCTCAAGCTTTCATTTTGTTAATTGAACATATACACAGTAGGGCCCTGAAGTTAAACTGTTGAAGCGAAGGCCGAAACCCATATAAGTCAAGGTTTCGATGGAACTATCCAATAGAGGTCCTGAGAACACATTGAACGTGAAGACCAATTCATAGAAGAAACACCCCCGCACCTCTTCATCAAGAACCGCACTAACTTCAAGTGCTGCATAGTGAGCTTGAATAACAAGTATCGTTTAACGGGGAAGTCTAAAATAACCTTTGTTTTCAAGTCATTGACAACTTCCTAAAAATCCACCATGATACCTTTTGTTTGTACGCGTTTGCTTTAAATCGTAAATTTTAAGCTAAATCGCGTAAGCTAAAAATTAGCGTTCAATGTAAACGGGCATCAAACAATAAGTCGTTTTACACAATCAAGTATAAATAATTATTTTAGAATAATTATTGCCTGTTGTTTTATTATTATTTTATCGTTACGTACATTTAAGTATGTTTCGCGATAAAGTACGATTAGGCATAATCCCGAACCACAAAACATTTCTACGCTTCAACAAATGCCCTATATTATTTTTCAATGATCAAAATCACAAGTTTATAAAGACATTTACTTTCATTTATAAATGGGATGCCCCATTTAACAATAAATAACCAAGACATATCACTTTGCAAGTATACACTTGAAAAAATCATAACTACACATTACATATTACTTTCATTTTCACCAACAAGTGCAAGTAACATTTCTTATTATTCACAAGAAAGAGCTAGTCAATTCATAAGCCTTGAAATTCATTGGGATGTCTACATAGAGGGGACATAAGAACACATCCTCCATTAACTAAGAGTATGGGTGCTAATGCAAGATTTAGAAAGTTCTTGACTACCTAGTCACCCTTAATTCCCTCATTTTTGACCAATTCTTGCCGCCCCTCCCCCTTTGATTTTCTTGGTCAAACTTTGCTAATATCTTACCACCTTATATATATATATATACTACTTACATGCAAGAGCTAACATCTACACACTCTCAACACTTAACTAAAAACAATTTTCCTACCACTCTTTCTCTTAACCAAACCCGACGGCTCAACCCACCCCCCCTATAAACTATCCATACTAAATTTTTCTATCACTTATTTATACATTCTCATATCATATCTAAGATGCCCTAAGTTATTTCCAAGTATTGGTTAAGGATGATACAAGTGTTGAATGCAAGAATTCAAGATTTTTGGTTTCATATAAATTAAGGTTTTCCATTAGCTTGCTAGCTTTGATTTAAGTATAAACAAGGGTTTAGCAACTTGATTGGTCATCATCTTCATTCACCATAAGGTCATCTTGGAACTCTTTATGGATCTTACAATTAACACTACTATATGCATATGTTAATTCTTTATAAGCTAGAATCACCATTCTTTAGATTTTGTTATTATGAAAATGAGTTTTACTTGCAATGATCATAATGTACACATTTATATATCTTATAATGTTAATGACATCATTTAAAAATTGGACAAACATAAGTGATTTACAATCTTGGTTAATTGCTTAAAAAAGTATTATGCAAAATTATGGTTTTTAAAAAAGAACACATAATATGTTTTGTTTATAAAAGTTGTTATGGACTTACTGACTTAACCAAATGGATCAATATAAAGAACTATGGATATGTATAATAATGTAGACATAGTATATTAAGAATAGAGGAAGACTTGTGATAAATGACAAGGTTGAAAAGTATAAAAACTAAGTATACATATGGATTCAATATAACATCCCAATCTTTCAGTATTAAACCTCGAACTACAACCTGTCCATTATTACAATTGAATAAAAAGTACGAACTCAGACGATTCTGAAAAGGTAAGAAACTTTGTCCGACGGATAAATAACGAAAAAGTTATGGATAAAAATTGAATAATACGTTAATAAAAAGGGTTTATAAAATAACTTTCTATAAAAACTATATCAAACAGCTATTTAAGTATTTTTAAACAAATAATACATTATTTTTAGGATGTCCCAAAATAATAAGAATCATGATTTTTTCAATAATAATGAATGAAGTTATGAATTTTCCGCGAGTAATTCGGTAATGTAGAATTTTATAAAAATAATTTTTACAAACTATGAAACTGTAAAACACTATTCATGACAGAAACTTTTATTTTTAAAACCTAAAATTGATAGAATTTCAATACAATAACTCTGCTCGAAACGAATCCTAAAAAACGAAGCTATAACGATATAAAATACGACATTAACGGTTTTAACGATAACTAAAACTATAAAAATAAATTTTATAACTGTATTTTTTGAACATAAAAGTACTGTTCACCAGAGGTCCAAAAATAGGAAAATAATCACATTATATGATTAACTCGACCTAATACTAAAGTGTGGGCATAAGAAACGTCAAAATCGTTTCTAAAAAAAAAACGCAAAAGTTATGCAATATTTACTACAAACGATAATTAAAACGTTATAACTAATTTAAACGTAATTTTTTACCAAAACCATTAGTTGGTGATTGATCTATAATAAATTTATATGTGGTTATCAAAGTACTATATTACTAGGATTTCCATAATGAGGCCCTCTTCGTGGTGCGATCGACAGAGTTGTTTGAATTTACGATTAAAGTGTCCTATCTCCTCATACGTTCACAGTACAATTACCTCTTAATTATGAAAGCCCAAAACGATATATGAGTAACTAACAATCCTTATATGATGTTAGTTAATACGAAGATACATGGTACATATACGACCTATGATAATTTTAAGGTTGCATTCGATCTTTTAACGTGACCTTTATCTGCGATATTTGGATTATCAGAACTCAAGGTGATGTTCATAGACCCCACATATTTATGATTTTAAAGATTTAAAAACTATGGGGGGGAAAACATGCTTTGTTTTTATAAAATTGGAACCAGGTGGATAATTTATAAAGGATTTACATTTTTGCCTAAGTTAAGATAACATAATTGAGCCCGAATATCATGAACATTCAATTGCATAGAAGTAGATGTCATTACATTATGTGAGCGCGACTGTTATGAATAAATCTATTTGGGAACGACCTCCCCGTTCGGGTGACTAGCTATCACCGGAACGAACGTATAGCATATCGAATTTGGGGATGTTTTTGGGTTGAACATCTAATTCGGCAGAAATTGCTATATATATTTTTGCAAGAAAGTATTGTTGAGCTACAGTGTCATAGAGCTTAGAAAATGTAATCTGGTTTTGTGATGATCTGCATGAGTTGCATTATCACTGGGAAAGTCTGCGGTCCCTGCTTAATATGATTTATCAAACCAATGAATTCACCAACATATCTTGTTGACCGTTTTAAATCAATGTTTTTCAGAAGATCAGTAAGCATATGGTGCCAAGGATACATTGGTGATTTTGTTTTGGGATGTTATGCTAAAGATATGGTTGTATTATGTTTTGGGAAACTCATGTGTTGTAAACCAGTATCTTTGTAATAATAATAAGGAACAAGTTAAAGCTTCGGGCTATTTGTATCAAATATTTGTTAAATCCAATGTATCAGTTTTAAAACGACTTTTTGGTCGTTCTATATATATCTTGTGTTATTGGGGGTGTTACAAAAAACACAACAAAGATCGAGTATTTATATGCTAAAGAACACAACATACAAGAAAGAAATAAAATTCAAGTTCTAAAAGTGCAAATGTGCGCCGCACTTACCAATTGTGCGCCACACTTTTCCTCAAGTCAAAGAAATAAAGACTTGGTCAAAATTCAGCATTAACTCCACAAGTGCGCCGCACTTACTATTTTGTGCGCCGTACTTCCCACCTGATTATGAAGAATTAATGAAGACTTAAATGCTACTGCATTAACTCCCTAAGTACGCCGCACTTACAACCTTGTGCGCTACACTTTCTCAATAAACATTTATTACCCTAGCATTGAATCACCAAGTACGCCGCACTTATAACTTTGTGTGCCACATTTTTACCCCTGACTTAGCCTATAAATAAGGGATGAATTTCACACATTTCATTCATCCCTGATCCCACTACTTCATCCTTCAATCAATCCTCTCATCCATTCTTCAACTCACACATACCACTTTCCACATTCACAAAGCATAAACACCACACCCTTTTGTAGAATCAAGATCAAATAACCAAGAACAAAGAAGATCATCATACTAGTATTTTTAGAGCGAAACAATGAATTTATTATTGAATCAATAAGCGATGTTATGAACCATAGCCAGAGAGCTAAATCTCTCTATGACTAGCTCGGTGATGTTTATGAATAATGAATAAGTGTTTGGTATGATCGTGATCTTTTTAATCTCAAGCTTATGTTGCAATCCTGTTATATCTTATCTTATCAGTTTTTGCTTATCACTTAAGATTTATAAAATCCTACCGGTCTACGACGAAAGAACCCGTAAGATCTATGTGGTTTTAAAGATTTGTCTATGATCTTTATCGTATGTGTTGAGAAATCCACTTTCGTGAATTGATAAACAAAATAAGTTTGATATAATAAGTAACTAAACTATTTGAGTGACACATTTGGTCTAGTCCACTGAATATAAGTCTTTAGTTAATCAAGTTAATTTGTGAAAATGTTTTTTGACGAGAAATCCTTTTTATAAGTTAAAGGTTCCATATTCAAGATCATTTCCAACACTTATAAATTATTTTCAACTATCTGAGTAGTCATCTTTATTATCATTGGTAAAACCAAAAGTTATTTTCAAGTTAAAGTTTATTTTTCTTTTTGATTATCTAAACACTACTCAAATCCCTGTAGACGACCTGGTCTTACCTAAAAAGATTATACTGCATACGTGGGTTATACTTTTACTCGTGTGTTTCCCTATAATAAAATTGGTATTTTCAGTCATTATAAATTTAAAGCTTTTGAAACACATCACTATTCATACATAAAAGCTATTAAAATTTTAAACACAAATGAGTACCCAATCAACATCACTCCATGCTGGGTACAGACGCGTTGAACCATCCAATGTTCCAATTATGTGTTGATCCGTCTCTATCATAAACCATTTATTTTCCGGATGTACACATAATGTCCCCGACTTAGACACTGTCCCATGGTAATTTTGTGTTTTCTCCTCACCTTTAATTAAGTAGCTCCATCAATGCATTCATTTGCTGATTCAAAACATCTAACAAATAAAATAGCTGCTTTTATGAAAAAAAGTAAAAATAACACCTTTATTAACTTGAATAAAATAAACTTATGCCGAATATAAACAACCACCCTCTTGATTGGCCCATTCAGGCATTAACCACCAGGCATACACAAGTGAGGAACTAGTTGTTGACAAAAGTAATCTGGAACCATATAACCCATCATATAACATTCTAAATACACATCATACGGGTTTAACATAAATTCCATGCAGTCAATATAATCTTCTCTCCTAACCTAAAAAACCAAGTTAAAAACCAATGTCAATAGACATAATTGGTTGACTTTATTTATTAAATTAAATAAAAGACTAACAATTACCTTACTAGGGTCTACATTTTCATACACTAAGCAATGACCAGTGTCATGTTCACCCAAAAAGATCAAGTCATCCCCTCTAACATTGTCTTCATCAAAAGCGTTCCCAAGATTGAAAGCTGATAAATTGGCATTCTTGCTCTTATTCTTAGTTTTGTCTCCGTGTTTCTTAGGTACAACTGTGCTTGGAGGCAAATCCGTATATGGACTCAGCATATACATGCTTGGATGAGCTTCCCTTCTTGCTCGATTCAATATATTCTAAAAAACAACAAATAATAAACATTTATTACTTCATGATGGTTAGTACTATAGAAGCAGAATCGTAAATAATTTTAGGATTATCGGGTTGAATAACCCATCATCATGATGATGCGATGGTATTGGGGTTTGCTAATTTAGAGTAGCCAAACACGATGGCATCTGGGTTTACCAATTAGATGTACCAGGATGCGATGGCATTGGGGTTTGCTAGTTTGACGTATCCATATTATGACCATAAGAAGGAATCGTGTGGGCACCTCAAAGAAAGAGTTGTTTCCTTGGTTCGGGAAAGAAGAAAGACCACCCTGTGGAAATACAAAATTATAATATTTACTTAGATTTCAACTAGGAGAAAGTCTATGATAATTAAATCCAGAAATATGTTGCATGCATGCTTTGGAATTCACTAAAATCGCTTAACCCATAATGTTGATCAACAACGATCGGTCCTTTATTTGGTTGTCGCACCGGGCCAACACTCATTACCTGCATAAACTTATGCATTTTCTCATATGTTTTTTCCCGTTCAGCCTCCTTTTCCAACATTTGATCCATCGCCCTTTTTTCTTCCTCAATTTGTCGATATATTTCTGATGGAACTTCATAATGATTTTGACGGTTTAAATGACGAGGTATTCATCCTGCTGCACTAATACGACCGTCAAAGTATGCCCTTCTTGAAACCCACCAATCCGATCGAGCCTCAATCTCATCTGGTGTCAATCTTTCAACAGGTAGCGTCCCTTTAAAATAAAAAAGGACATTAAGTATGAAATAAATAATGTAATCAAATTAATAAACTATAAAATTAAATAAAACTCACATGTAAAAAACCACGAAGCATGTTTCGATAAAACTTCTTGTTGGAACTCCAAGCAACTACTCTAGGATAACGCCTCTGACGTTTATAATATTCATTCCTCCCTACTCGGAACAACTCCCAAATCCACGTCTAAAAAAATAAATTGTTTCAATTAGTTTACGTTATATATATACCTTAAATGCCCAATTAAATATTATAAACTAATTATGACATACCTTGAAATGCCCAAGGTAAATCTAAATCTCGAATACATTTCTTATCAACATCTTTGCTCAGGCCTCAGTGAGGATAACTTTGGCCACAGTCTAACGTTTGCATCCCTTAATTGAGAGTATAATGTCGGCCAAACATATGAACCCCAAGGATACTTGTCTCAATCATCTCTGTCATTTGCTAACCTTAAAATCCAATTAGGGACCCTACGTCTATCCTCCAAACCTAATAAGAAAAACGGCAAAATGCTTACACAACAAAGGCTAACATCATCGTCGTCGTGTAAATTGTTAAACAACTCGCTATCAATTAATTTTTCCATCGTTTTGCCTGTTATAGGTTTACCATCTAAAGCTGACGGAAACACCCGTCGCTTAAAAGGAATAGGATCTTCATCGTTGTCATAGTCATCCGAATACTCTACCCCAAACCTTAACCCAGTAACAAGGCAAAATTCTTCCCTCCCAAATTGTATTTGTTTTAGAAAAAAAAAAAAAAAAAAAAATTATCAACTATATGGTAAAACAAGAACATTAGCCGTTTCACATCACCTAATAGACTTCAATTTGACAACCTAACATAAAATGTATTAAAATACAATTCTCAGTCCAATCATCTTGATCTAAAAAACAACCAAAACAAGTATTCCTAAATAATGCTTCTCGTGAAGTGCCAATAATTTTTTCTCTAATTGTTTTAATTAAACCTAACCTACTTCTACATGTCACAAGAACACGGAGTACCTAAATTAACAAAAATAAAATATACATGTATTACTACGCATATAAACATCAAATAAATAATAAAGGATAATTTAACATAAAAAAATTATACCTTGTAATTGCTCAAATCCATCTTATACACGCAGTAACCAACTAGAAAACCCACACAATCACCGGAGCAACACCGCCTCAAAACCACCAAAAAACACAACTACACCACAACCAAATACACAAAAACACTTCAACAAAAAATCAACTTAGCTATGCTTATTCTCAAAATCAAACCAAATCTTGTAACCTTTCGATAAAACTTAATAGAATTGAATACAGATTGGTTTTTGAAATGCAGATGTTAGAGATGATATAGTCTCTTTTATACATGCACAAAACTTAACCACAAAACAAAAATACTTATCATGATGCCATGCAATTGTCAATCCAGTTATGAATTGTTATGTCAAATACGTTTCCCAATGCATACAAAAAAACAAAAAAATTGATCACTAAAGACCATGCGCGTTCTATGACGTGTGTGGGGGTAGGGTTTATTTTTTTATTATTTACTGTTCGAACACTATAGCATTGGAAAAAAATTAAATCACTCCATATGAAGCGCGATCAATGACGTGTTACTATTTTTTTAAGTAAAACTCAAAATTGAACCACTATTCGACACATGTTAATCGAGAAGATCATCACAAAACTAGCGCAGTCAACTTGGTTAAAATGAAAATGTCAGATATTGATGGTCTCTGCAAGAAAAGTCGTTTCTTAAATGGTCATTTTCTTAAAAAAAACGCAAACTATAAACGAAAGTTAAGAAAAAAAATGTCGCGTAGATGTTTTACTAACTTTAATGTAAATAAAACTTTGGTTAGTACGGAAATCTAAGTGTAATCTTAATAGGTTTTATCGTATTGGGTGAATGCTAACA
Organism: Tanacetum coccineum; assembly: GCA_026074375.1. Taxonomy (NCBI): domain Eukaryota; kingdom Viridiplantae; phylum Streptophyta; class Magnoliopsida; order Asterales; family Asteraceae; genus Tanacetum; species Tanacetum coccineum. Next base: position 15,874 of record BQNB010012773.1, on the reverse strand, counting down.
TTGGGTTGAGCAAAACCTGACATAGGATAAGTTTATCACATGGACTATTTGATTGTCGGTAATACTAAACTCGATCATATTAGTTTTTTTTTTAACATGATCATATTAGTTCACAGTAACATTTTGTAACCATTGACAAGATTGAGATATTTGTTTTCTGTATTTTATATTATATAAAAACCATAAAATAATATGTATGAATATGAATATAAGCTTTATTCGATTAACAAAGAAACATGTTTTGTAGTGTTGCATGTGTTAAAAGTGAATGTGTAGGGCTAGAAAATTGAGCACTTAATTTTTTTTTGACCAAACAAACTTTATAAAAACTATAAAAAAGTTAAGAACAATACACACCACTCCTCGCTAACGAGGTAAGTTCAACCAGAAAAGATACATCCCAACTGAAAGAAAAGGTGGAAAAAGATGTTAAACGAGTTGCGTAACACTTTGTTATTATGTTGACTCATCTACGAGAAAGTCAAATTCATGTTCTTCGACCACAAACGAATATGAGCTACAAGAGCATCAATGCTTCATGGTGGGACTATATCCATAGATGAGAATGAAATAGCTACCTGAGAGTCAATTCAACATTGCCATGGGGGGGGGGGTCGGTATTGCATCCCAAACCTTAATTGATTCCATAGCTTTCTAAGGTTAAATAACCTTGGATAAAACTAAAATAACTTTCTTGAAGAAACTGTGTATGTATACTAAAGTGTGAATGCGTTAATCTAACACCTTAAGCATCTAAAGTATTGATGTATAACACAGTAATGTTGGAATAAACAAAGTTATAACCAACGCTCCAATATATTAACATATCAATAATACGAGTACTCTTGATAGTAACTAAGGGTTTTACAACCCTTGAAGCTTTTAATCGACTTAAAACTATGAAAACTTACTATTATCAACTAATTCCCTAGAGCCTCCTTTTTATAGACAAGGAGTCCTAGTCGTCTTACAACATATACTAAAGATAAACATAAACTTATAGAATATTTTGATACAATCTATTCTATAAATAACTTCTAATCTTCATCTCTAAGTAATCTTTATCTCTGTTATCTCTTACATCACTTAGCAGTATTAATCTTCTCTTGGAAGTACTAACTATCATAAATAGTATTAATCTTGTGCTAGCAGTATTAACTCAGTATATACTGTTAGTTATAATCCGAGCAGTACTAATTTCTTGACCTAGAAGTACTAACCTGTGAATATTTATTCCCAACAATCCTCCCCTAAACTTGTGATTTACCCTTAAATCTCAAGTTTCTTTTAAATCAAATCTTCTAGTCTACTCTGCTGAGGATGCTTCCAAACACACTATCTTCATTGATTAAGTTGAGATCTGATAAACCTTAAAAGCTTATATGCCATCTCAGTGACATTATAATTCACATAAAGTTTCCATTGAAGCATTCCACATAAGAGTATCTGTGGAATGCTACTTCTTCTCAACTAGCATATGAATGCTTACTTCTCCTAGCATCGAAGAGCGAACCCCACAAGAATCATAGAGTTTCCATTCTATCAACTCTTGACTGTGATGATTTTTCCAGACTACATCATCATCATTTGGTTCAAACATAATCTTCATGTCTCCCCATAGCATTAGATCATCAAAACCTGGTCTTGTAGATGCATACTTCTCATTAAAAAGTCTGTACAACACAATCAAATCTTTTCTATCAAAATCATTTAGCATCTCACTGAAGAACATATAAGTCTTGTAACTTCCATCTGCCCTATGTATCTTATAGTATCCCACATCTTCTTTGCAATAAGATTTCCAACTAACTACTGAAGATTTAACTACCAATGGGATCACACTACTTCTTCAGAATCATAAATAACTTCCTTTTCAATCTCAAAATCCTTAGGTACAAAAGCATGATTTTGATCCCATACTCTTTCAAATATGGGTATAATATCTTCATAGCTCATTCCCTTGAAATAAATATGCTTGTATCCTCCCTGATTCTTCAAATATATACACATATTCTCCATACTTACAGCTATAAGAAAACCTTTCTGAACTGCAAGATATCTTAGCACATGATCAGGATCACTCCAATCAATAGACACACTAGCTTGAGATTTAGCTACAATTTTTCCTTATCATCCAACCTTGAGCTTATTGTAATTCAGAGGCTTTTTCTAAATCATACCTTTCTTGTTCTTGTTCTTGCTAGTCTCCTTTACTAAATCTTTCATCATGTAAGCTTTTGAGCAATTCTTCATCATGACCTATCTTATCATCTCTTTCTTCTTGAGTTTCTTTGGAGGCTCAGAATCTTGCATAATAGCTTTACCTTTATCTTTTGTTGCACTCATTTTGATATTCACAAATGTTTCAGCAAGAGTTACTTCATCATCATCATTTTGAGGACTAGCAGTACTAAAATACACTACGTCTGTATCATCACTCTCCATTCTATGACCAGATGTGTCATGTGCCTCCCCTTGCTTACTACTTTTGACCAAGTTTACATTTTCATCTTCATTAATTTCTTTAATCATCCTCCCCTGTTTGGAAGAATCCTCATTATGGAAACTCGCTTCTTTATCCTCTGAGGAATCAATAACTGCACTTCTTCTTTTAAGCTTGAGCTTTTTCTCTAACTTCTTTACTCTTTTAGTGAGAGTGATAAAGGCCTTGTTGTGAATAACTTTTGTGCTGCTAGAGTTCAATATTCCAATGTGTAACTCTGCTTGATAGTTTTAATACATATAATCCATCAATTCCAAAAGTAGCATATCTATAACTCCCTCCTCGAGATATGTGTACCTTCTCCAGTGGTGGTAAAAAGTGGGTAAGTTAGATAGCCTTTCAGGCCTAGCCTGGACAGAACTACCCCCATAGTAATGTGGCACCAAGGACTACCTTTTGAGCTAGTTCTTGAAGAACTTAGCCTAGATGGTGTTGCCTTGGTTTAGGTCTTAAATATGTTACCACTGCCCTGCTTTACTTCTAAGCTAAAAGTAGTAGTGGTAGCCCTCCCCAATCCATCATGCATCTCCTTAGTGATGGCCTCATCTGCAACACTTGATAGAACATTAGACTGAGGTATCCTAATGCCCATTCTTCTTGTTCTGTTCCTGGTTTTCCTATAGGTGATGGATAGATTTTTAGAATTTGTGAATGTTTTCAATGACAGTGGTGTGTTTAGGGTCCCAACTGGGCTTGTAGACCTTCTTACCGAGATAATTGTTCATTAACAACGCATTGTTTGAAACAACATTCTTTTCCACCCCCAGAAAAAAACCCATAGATTCCCTCTTATAATGATTATAGAACTTTATGTGTTAGAGTCAGAAGCAATATAAAGTCGCTTAAGAGGAGTGTTTGAGTCAGAGTCTTTGTCAAAAACATTGTAAAAATCCCTGATACCATCAAAACATTTATATTTATTCTCTATGAAATTCCCATACCATTAAAAATTAGTTTAGCAAAAATTAAACATTCGTTTGTCGCCAGAGAAATTAAAGCAATGCTATGTAACTACAAAACTGTATCCCAGTAAGATTTCTTTGGACTAGACAATTAAGATATATGGACAAAAATCTCCATTATGAGGAAAAGTGACCTTTTTGAAAAGTTAATTTATCAAAATCTGTCACATACCCCATTAAAGCAAGTTGTTCAAAAAATTTAGTTGTTGGTAAAGTACTAATACCATCAGCATCTACCAATTTGAGATGTCTCTTGACAGATGCTTCAATAATAGTCTTATCTTGACATCAACTGTTGCATTTATCTCTATTTCTCCATTGTCAAGTGTTCTGGTACTAGTAGTGCGCCAGAACTGATTGATAGGAGAAACATAAATAGTTGGATTTTCAGTTAGAGCATACCTGATGTAGCTACCATTTAGAAAGTCTACTATTTGATGAAGTCATCACTTCCTTAAGGCTTTTTTAAGAAAGCAACCATATTATGGGTGTCACAGAATTTCAAGTTTGCCATTAGAGATTGATGAGAACAGTAAAACTTGATTATGGTTCTGGGTTTTGGTCGATTATGATGGTGTGAGAGTTTGACAAAAGCAATTAAGATAATATAGATGACACTTAAAGGTTTTGATATGTTTGTCTGAATAAATAGTGATTTTAACTTGAAGAAATCTTATAAGTTAGATAAGTATCACGAATTATCCAATTTAAGAAACCTATAAGCGAAGTTCGTGGAAAAAATATCCCAACGGTTATATTTAATTAATGATAACTGACTTCACTATCAAACAGTGGAAATGGTAACTTAGCAGTGCTAAGTTAACACTAGCAGTATTAACTTTTTGCCTAGCAGTATACAAGTTGTCTAAACATAGTAACTGTCTCCAATAATCATACACTAACATGCCTCTATTCATCACAAGCACACTAATAATAATTAGATAGACATGCGAGAATTCATAAGGATCCATATCTATGTATAACCCATGAAGGAAAGTTAAAACCATTAAGCAGAACTCAATATCAGACTAAACCCCTTATCATCCCAAAGTTTAACCACAAGTCTCCCACTAATGGACATAAAACTCTCTTACATACAATCCAACTATAAGTTTATTCTTTTTAGCTGTCCAATCTATTCATACTGCTTTACTTATCCTGCAAATGTTAGTCCAAAACCAAGAAAAAACTCAATTCTAAGCTATTTTCTTCTTGATAAGCATTAAGTTATGACTAACAGTCCTTAAATTGTACTAGCATTAATACTGACATTACACACCTAACGTACTAAAGTCTTTACAAAACTTTACAAGACATAAAGAGATGTAGCATTAAGGATTAAGCTTATCTAAAACTAAAGACCAGTACTGAAATCTCCAGCATTAAAACCATTTGTAAGAAGATCTGCTAACTTATGATCAGTATGAATTTTAAACATTTTGTATTAACTTTTTAAACATTAATCCTCTTATAAAATGATACCTAATACTCTATATGTTTTTTGTTTTTGAATGTTGAACAGGGGATATTCAATAATGCAGATAGTACTGTTATTGTCAATATTAATGACAGTACTCATGAAATTATACCCATAATCCAGTAATTGATTTTGAATCCAGAGTACTTGTCCACAGCAACTAGCAGCAGCCACATATTCAGATTCAGCTGTAGAGGTGGCAACCACTGTTTGCTTCTTACACTGCCATGATATCAACCTATTTCCCAAAAACTAACAACCTTTAGTTGTAGACTTCCTATCTTGAGTTGCTCCAGCATTGTCACTATCAGTATAAGAAACTAGTTCAAATAGAGAATCCCTAAAATACTAAAGAGGCCTCATTTGTTTGCCTTCAGATATCAAAAATTCTCTTATTGCTAAAAGATGGGCATGTCTTATGGTGTAACTTGGAATCTGGCACAAGCATATTACTTACAAACATAATATCACCTAATCTCGTGAGATACATCAAAGACCCAATCATAGGTCTATAGAGATGTACATCAACATCATCAGCATCTCCATCTTTGACTAAAGGCTTTTCTAAATCAACTGGAGTAGAAGCAAACTTCACATCTGTGTAGTTGAATTTCTTCAAAATCTCAGCCACATATTTATCCTGACTGATAAATATTTCATCTTCTTTCTGTGTTACTTGTAATCCTAAGAAGAAAGTAAGTTCTTCCGTAGAACTCATCTGAAACTTATCCTTCATAAGCTTCTCAAATGCAGTATACAGCTCCTTGTTTGTAGAGCCAAAGATAATGTCATCAACATAGACTTGTACTAGCAAAATATCTCCTTTTTGCTTCTTGATAAACAATGTCTGATCTATCTTCCCTCTTTTAAACCCATTGCCTAACAGAATAAGTTAGGCCAAGGTGTCATAGCCATATCTCTTGGCGCTTAAAATGCAACCCATAAAGTGCCTTGACCACCATAGTAAACATTTGTCTGGAAGGTTCAGAGCAATCTTTAAATCCTGGTGGGTTGATAACATAAACCTCTGACTCTCTCTTAGGGAGCCCTCAATGGTTCCATATAAGAATGCACTCTTCACATCCATTTGATATACCATAAAACCCATAAAAGAATCATAGGCTAAAAACAATCTTATTGCCTCAATTCTTGCCACAGGAGCAAACACTTCTTCATAGTCTATACCTTCTTCTTGTCTATGACCCTGTGCAACCAACCTTGCTTTATTACTAATCACAATCCCTCTTTAATCTTTCTTGTTTTTGAAGACCCATTTTGTTCCAATGGCCTATTACATTAGGCAAAATCCACAATTTCCAAACCTGTTGGAGCTTGAATTGCAGAAGTTCTTCCTGCATTGCTTCCACCCAAGATGAATCAGATAGAGCTTTAGCAATGCTTGTGGGTTCAATCTTTGATAAGAAACAAGCATATAAACAAGTATTCAGGGTATCATGTGTTTTCTCTTCATATATAGCACTAAGAAACCCTTGTTCAGAAGTAGATTTTGTCTTTCTTCTTGTCTGAATAGAGGACTTCACATCACCAATCACATTTTTAATTGGTTGATCTTTATGGATTCTTGTATTGGGATGTTAGAACTGTATATGAATAGTGATTATTCCCAAATCAACTTCAGGTTCATCTTTATCACTGAAAACTCAACAGAGTACCACAAGTTGATATGACTCACTCCTAATTTGAACATGTCTTTAGGGCTATCTAGATCATATGAACTAGCAGTATTCACCGTTGATAGATCAACAATATATAAGATTTAAAACACCAAGTATAATCTTCAGTGACTAGGCAGTATTAACATGTGGTCCAGCAAGCTTAACTCCCGTAGGACTGAGATATCATCTTCAACAAATCTTTTCATCACTCTCATTAAGTGGGACCAACTTTAACCTGCTTTTGATCATCATTAGCAGATTTTGGTTTCACCTTACCAACACCTTGGAAGATGAATGCAAAGTATGAAGCAAACTTTCCAAATTGGCAACAATAAATGCAATCTTGGACTGATTTAATTCTTTCTGAGTAGATGCACCGCCTTAAGTTCACTCTTGTGTACCTGCATATTCCATTAGAGAAGTACCTACAACCTACAGTGTACATAAATTCATAGATTAGGGTTAAGAGAATCAATAACAAAACAACCACTTTGGACCATTCCCTTCTATCATAGGCTTATTCTCTAAATACCCATATACAATTTTCTTCTACCCTCCTAGTTACTTGTGTTGAATACCCTAAACTAAAAGCTTATTACTTCTCAAAGAAGATCCAACAAAGAAACCCTTCATGACTTTTGCCAACAAACTTGCCCTAAATTGTCTTACAGTATTAAGAATGGTTTTACATGACATCTAAATGATCTCATAAATCTTAGAGCTGGTTTTTAAAACCTCTAAAAAGTATTCTTAAGGTGGTTTTTAGAGGCATGATACAAAAACTCTATTATGTCCATAGTCAAGTCACAGTAACTAACTGCTTTATCCCCAAAATAATGGTAGTAACTAACGTCAGCTAACATGGTTCTAGCACAGCCTTAAATTAGTGTCCCTTTACCTCCTCTCAGCCCACCATTTTGCTGAGTGAGTCCTGGCTATACTCTGGTTTGTTTTTAAAAAACAATTTTCCCCCCCCTTCTTCAATACCTTTTTTCTCCTACAAAAATCATCCATAAACTTTATTCTTAAAATTTTGTTCCTATCACTCTTGATAATTTTCACTTTCTTATACCACTAGTGATTTCTATTTTCTTTTGATAAAGTTCTTAAGAATCTCACTGGTTTCATCCTTAGTTATTAAAAAGAAAACCCAAGTAAACCAGCTATAATCATCAGTGACTACTAAGCAATACTTCTTATGCATTAAACTACTCATAAATATTGGACCAAACAAATTTATATGAAGCATAAACATGGCTTAATAATTGGATTCAGAACCTGGACTTACAAGAAGCTTTGTGATGCTTCCGTTAAAGACAAGCAACAACTATTTATTGGTCAATTCACACGTTTTGTAGCAAACCTCTTACAAGATTATCCTTAACAAGCTTATTTATGTTCTTAAAAATTAATATGGACCAAGCCTCCTATGCCAGAGCATTGATTCATCTAATGTAGCATTGCAACAATACGAAGTTAAACTCTCTTTAAGAACAATGGTCCCATATCAAAACTGTACATGTTGTTCTTTCAAAGGAATTTTAAGACGTATCTCTACTTTTATACCAGGCAACTTAAAATTAATTTTTAGTAATAAGAAAAGACAAACAGTGTCAGTAAAAAGGACATAGTTATTTTTTGTCACACATTTGTGAGACCACTAAAATGGTTGAAATTTTAACCTCATTGAACAAAGTACTATCATCTATCAAAATCAAGGCTATTAGTTTTAAGTGTTCTTTACCAGAATAATCCTACCACCATGTGCTCCTCCCCCAAATGGTATAACATAACCATCATCAAATTCCTTTTAAATCTGAGAGGATAAGCTAGTTACCCAGTCAAATGCCTTGTAGGCATACCAGCTGTTAATAAAATCCTATAACAACTGTTTTGGTTTTAGATTCCTGTATGGCTTGCCCTACACATAAAAAAAAGGAAATTAGTTTCCTTTGGGAACCCAAGCCATTACTGACTTGGATCTGCCTCGTGCATCAATGTAGTTGTGTCTTTTAAAAACAAGTAATGCACCATTAGGTCTAGTAGGTCTCCAAACCCAACATGCTAAGGTCTTAACAGCATTTACCCTTTTATGCCTAACCTCAATAACTGGTGTTGTAATGACCAAGCGTATTAACTACACTGGGCCTTTTAGTATGATAGTGTCCTCAATGCAGTATTAAGCATTTTATGAAATAACATATCTGGCTAGTTAATGTTGCTAACTTGTTTAAGAAAGGCCTTCAGACCAAGTTGATTGACTTGTTAATACAAAATGTAACATTGAGTATTTAGCACTATGAATGGTGGTGGAATGGGGGGGTGGGGGTAGCTCTGCTGGTTTGGAGGTTGAACAGTATTATCTGTTGTGAGGCCACTTTACAAAAACTACTCTTGGAGTCATTTCCTGTGAGCACTAGGGTGTTTGGTTTTGGGCAATAGTCAAATCACCTATTTGGAATATTCCAAGATACCATCCTATCCTTTGATGTAATTACAGTATAATCTGAACATGTTAAAACTCCCACAAAATAAAGCAAAGCTTTAGTTATACATCACAAAATCACTTCCAATAGATTGGACTTCTGTTCAATTCAGTTTCTTTGATTCCCCCTAACTTTGTGATTTATACATCTCAAGCAATACCTAACTGACTTTTAACTGGTTTTTCAAGATTTTAGGGTTGAACAAACTCTAATTTTTTATCACCAAGAAAAACAGTTTCTTTATCAAACTTTAAGTGGAGACTCAACAAAGCAAACTTGTGTCTTCTGATACGATGTCGTTTTACCAAAGAGTCATCAGAATTTTCCTTAGAATCAATCAACTGATTTTTTAATCACAAACAATGTTAGGAACTCGAGCTTACTATCACTTAGAACATAACTTTTGGAATTCAGGGTCTTTGATATCAATTCAAGACCAGAATAAGACAAATCAAGCTTTTTAGGTCGATTATAGATTAAAGGATGGGGCGGAGGAACAACATTATACACCAAACCCTTTTTACTTTTGTCAATTATCTGACTCCTTAACAACTTATCTAGGCTCTTTGATGCATTATTAAATTTCTCAATTTTAAATTTAATGCCCTCTTTTTCTTACTTAACTTTTTCAAACTCACTTTTAAGCACATTTATTTAATAGTCTTTGTAAGCTACTTCCCTTTTAAGAACATGCAACTTCTTCACTAAAAAAACCTCAATCTATCTATAGTGTGACAAGAATTGTTCCTTCTTTAGTTGCAAAACCTCTTTATAAGTAGTTGCTGTAAATACAGTTTGATTAAGCTTAACAATGTAAAACATCACACATTATCTTAAGAGTTTCATATATTGTCAGACAAGTATTTGTGCAACTTTTATCTTTGTATACCTCATATTCTAAAAAATGTCATTAAGAGTCATGTATGTCTGAACCTTGTTCTTTCCGCATATCACTCAAGTCAAAACCTACACCATCTATAAGCCAACATTGAGCCTTTGAAGATGTGTCTCATTATTTCCTTGCTTCCTAAGTAGTTGTCTTGATATACAGACTGCACCTCTTGTATCTTGGTGCTCTACATTCCCTGGCAAAGTGTCGCATCTTGTGATAATTGAAACACCCTACCTTGGATTTACCATACCCAGCAGTATCATTAGCATTAATGAAAATTTTCTTGCCTGTTCTCTGAAAGTACCTTTTTGCTCTCAGACTTAGCAGAGAGAGGTGCCACTTCAAATCTATTGCTTCCAGATCATCTTCATGAATTTGCTCTAAGTCCTGCTGTAGGAGATTAGAACCATTGGGATTCTCAACCATGAAAGCATACACAGTATTATCACTGAAGTTAGCAGTACTAAAACATGAGGACAATCAGTGTTTAATATTAGGGCTAGACATACTATCTAACTTCATATGCCGGATAAGCCATATTAACATCATTAGTACAGCTAGAGCTTAGAGCAGTCATAAAGGCTAAGTTTTAAGCACCACTACTTGCACCAACAGATTTCTTTACATCTTGTTCAACAATTTTGAAGTTGTTGTACAAATCATCAATGCTCATTGTTTCAATATCAGCCTTATTCATCCAGACTACAACATGAGTATTCCACTCAGGAGGCAAACTTCTCAAAAAATTTGAATTTAAGTCTTCTTGAGTGATGACCACACCCAAAATTGCAAGCCTACTAACAATCTTCTAGAGCATGTTAAAGATAAAGTCAAGAGACTCTATTCTTGATGCATTAAAATTTTCATATTGTTGCTTCAACAATGTCTTCTGTGTTTTCTTAGTGGCTTCATTACCTCCAAATCATGTTTCAATAGCAGCAAACATTGTTTTAGCATCACTGTACTGACTGAAAGTAAGTTGATGTTCATTGGGAAGAGCCATGAGTAGCAAGTTTCTAGCCTTCACATCATTCTTCTTGTTGGTCTTTTCTTAAGCATTTTAAAGGTACAACCAAAGACATCTTTATAACAGAAGTACCATTCCTCTTGTGCTTTGTGGTTACGATACCCATGGAATACCATTTCTCAAATAGACTCCTATAGAGCATAGTCTTGTACCAGGAAGTACTACTTGATTCTTATCACCCACATCTCATACTCACCTTGTAACGCCCCGACCCAAAAGGGTAGAAGTATTACAATTATGGTGTGACATCAAAAGCATTCATAATCATAACACAAGCATAAACAGCGGAAGTCTTAAATAAATAACCAAAGGATAATAAGTCAACATGACTTAAGGTACATAAGTTCTTAAAGGACATACATATCCAAACGAAATAACCGAAATAACAAATGTCTCAAAAAGAAACAAATCATATATCAAAACTAAGATCTCTAGGGTAAGTCCACACTCAGCACTCATAGCCTGAAAGTAACCCCAGCTCCTAGCTTAGATACCTGCCGCAGGAAAAGAAAGTGCGGCTGAGCTTACAAAGCCCAGTGAACAGATATATATATATAACCAAACGCAAAAGATAACGGAAAATCAAAGGATACGATATAAGGTACAAAGGATATCACAAGACATGATCAAAGGGAATACAGAATACAGTACGACAAATCAGAAGGTCAATTCAAAGTGTTAAGGTAAGATGAATCAAAGTTCAAATCAAGTCCAATTACCAAGCCCAAACAATCATATCATAGTAACCATAGATTAGCGAGCCTCCAAATTTGTGAAAGGACGTGGAATGCACCCAAACATCAGTCCCAAAATCCAAATATCATAAATGTCATAATCCATCGAATACAAAACATATCTAGATGCAACCATACGCCCCTTAAACAAATAATAATACTACATAATGCGCATAGTAAATATCAATTGGTGAACGGCGTTAGAAATCACACACTCACACATGCCTCCTTCCAAAGTGCATCAATGACACTGCCATGTTACCTTCATGGCTAGGAAACAAATAGAGGCGTCGGATTCTCAAACTGAATGGGAATCAAAGCAAAGTCAATATCAAAGTTCATTTCAAAGGGATCATAGCAAAGGTTCAATGTCAAAGGTTCATATATCAAAGGTAGCATAGCAGGGTTTAAATAGAACATAATAACAGATCATATATGAGAACCAAGATAAAAGACTCAGAGCAAATGCAGTAAATCACATAAGAAATCAAAGATAGAGAGGAATATGTCATGAGAAACCTTAACGACAAGGTCAGAATATATGTACCTTATTCCGAAGTAAAGCAATAATCAAAGAAAACACCACAGGAATATCAAATCACTCCCTCTTGATCCGACCTAAGAAATGATGGATGAATTTTCGATTACAACCATTCATTTAAGTTATACTTTCTATTATTAGTAACTTTCCATTTTTAGTAACTTTCTATTTTTAGTAACTTTCCAAAATTAGTAATTTATCATCATTTGAGATTCTATTAAGCATTTTGAATAGCTTAAGGACTTAATATGCCAACCTTACAAGTTTAGGGTTAACTATGACAACTTTCCATATTTTAGGGTTTAATATGCAAAATCAACAATTTTCAAGGTTAAAAGGGTAAATATCAATGTTCACATTTTTATTCAGATTTTATACCTTCCATTTTATGTATTTACAAGTCAACCTGTAATTTACACATTTTCATATTTTAGCCTGTTTGTTTATTAATTGTTTAAACCAATATCTTTAATTATCCATAATTACAAACAAGCCCTTATAGATTCAAATATGACAAAAGCATACTTTAGACATAAATACTAACCAAACTTCCACTTTTCAGAAATACAAATTTCAGGATCCCTCTATTTTAATTAATTAATTTCTAATTACTTATTATATGTAATTAACCATTTTAAATCCAAAATAATATCAATATGACATTTTATACCCCCAACTTATTTTATACAGAATATAATAAATATAATAACATGTCTAAAACAGACCCCATAGTTTCAGAAATACAAAAACAATTCTCTATACTTTAAATATCCATTCGTAAATCAATTATATCACAAAACCCCTAATTTGATTTTTCAAACCCCAAAAAAACACATTATTTCCCAATCTATTGCATAAATGACCTTGAAAATTATCAAAACCCTAACCCTAATTTTATTTCTTTCCTTTTTCTTTAATTCGAAATCGGCAAACAATGATAAATCCCAAATAATTATTCGAATTCATCCTAAATTTTTCCAACAATTTATCTGAGTCATATATGATATAAAAAACCTTAGAAAAATATAAAATCAATTTTACAAATATTATTTGTGCCGATTTCATAATTAGCTAAAAATTAGGGTTTCGAACATGTTTTAATTTATAAAATCAAAATAACATGCATGATAATTTTTCTTAAGCATAGGACGAATTAATATGATGAAAAATGAGGTACAAAATTACCTTTTATGATCCTTGGTGATTTTATGAATTATAGAACCCGGTTGCTTAATTCGAACCCAAACAATAACCAAAACTGAACCAAGCTTTAAACAATCTTCCCACTATTTTTCCCACAATCCTTGACCTTCAAATCACCTTAGAAAAAAATCGTTCTAGCCTTGGACAAATTCTGTGCCGCCTCTTTTGATTTTATTAGGGTTTCAGGATTTTTGTTTTTGGATTTAACAATATAAAAATGCATAGATAAATATAATAGGGTATTATGCCGAGTTATGGGCTTCCAAAAGAGATATAATCAGATTATAAAACTTGCAATATTTATTTTGTATTTTTCCTTATTTATTTTATTGAATTTGTAAAGTATAATTAATTTAATATACTTAATTTCGGCTTAAGTTTATATATACAATTATTAATTATTTTTCTTACATAATATAAAGTATTTTATTCTTACATAAATTTTCATAATTGCCATATATTGTATTTTCATAATTTCTATAATTAAAATGAAATTTATTTAAGCTTTTATGAAATTTTCTTGCATTAGGGGTATTTTTGTAATTTTACACTTGTTGAGATTTTTAGGTTTTACAGAGTCGGTCCAAGGAAAGCCTCCACATAAACACATTGACCTTCCGGGGGATAGATTTATCCCAAGTAGTAGCATGAGCAAGAGTGGAAATGATATTTTGGTCAATCATATAACGAGCATCCTTAACGGTAAAAGTATCATTAGGACCAAGACTCCAGGTACAAGTATCTTCATTGACATCAATATTTAGTTGACCGATCTCATTTAACATGTCACATAAATATGCAAGATTTCTAACACCAAGATTGGTCCGAGACCAATTCTAAGACCATTGCCCATTATTAATACGGTCAATGATAAGACAATCTTTGTCTTGATCTCTCTCTCTCTAACCGAATTTCATATTCGATATGGATTAAGTTTTGGGATAGCAAGTGGTATCAATCGCCAATGGGTGATTTAGTTGTATTTGTGTGCTTTTTTTTTTGTTGAAATAGATCTTCCTAACTACTTAAGGTTTTATCTTGTTTAAAGTTTAGGAGGTATTAAAAACTCATTTTTGTAGTTTACTTATTTTCGGCTAGAAAAGTTACCATTTTCGGTTATAAAAGTTTTCATTTTTAAGTGCATGGTTCAAAAAGATTTGATTTTTATGCTTGCTTAGTGTGTTTAAAACAATTTACGCAAAAATCATGGATCAAATCGGTTAAAAAAGGTGTCTTTAAAGGCGTTTTTTGTCACGTTGTCTAGTTGTTATTTACCATCGAGTTTAAATATTGAGATATTTGTATCAAAACTGTTACAAGGGCAAATAGAAATCATTCAGCAGCTAGATTTGTCATATAACGCTACATAAAAATTGAAAAAAACTTTACCGAAAATGAGATGTTATTTACCGACTTTGAATAAATAAAAATAGTCCAACCGAAAAGCAGTATTAATACCGACATGGAAATCATTAACCAAAAGTGAGTCTAGGCAGGGATGACAATTGGTTGAGGAATTTCGGGGATCGTACTTACTATCCCCATCCCCGTTTCTCAGCCTCATCCCCATCCCCGTCCCCATCCCCATCGGGGAATCGATTTACATCCCCATCCCCATCCCCAATGGGGACCGGGGATCCCCACGGGAATTCGGGGATTTTTGGCCCTTATAAATTAAGCATAAAATTACACAACTAAACGAAAATATAAAGAATTGACCTACATAATGTCTTAGAACGCATACGTTGTACATAGTTTGATTAATTAAAATGCCATTCAACTTTAAAGCATCGTAAATACTAAAATATTACATATACTATATAAATAAAATGGATCGAATATGTGTATTCAGAAAAAATATTAGTTGAATAATATATAGTTAGTACTTAACATTTTAAAAGTAGTCGATTCACTAAATATGACATATTCATACAAATATACTTCAAGTATACTATTTGTCAATACTTACTAATTTATACGTATACATGTACATGTAGTATAAATATACAAATAATTTATATATATTTACACATTAAAAAGTTTGGGGTCGGGTACGGGGCCGGGGATTTATGTTATCCCCATCCCCGCCCCATCCCCGGTTTTATAATTCGGGGATTCCCCGTCCCCATCCCCGGTCAACTCGGGGATTCCCTAGTCAATTCGGGTTTGGGGATCGGGTCCTCATCGGGTACCGGTTTTATTGCCATCCCTAAGTCTAGCTCACTTGGTGTGGCATGGGTGTGTGACTGGGACAACTAGGGATCAATTCTCGCTTAGGGCATTTTTTGTTGTTTTTTATTAACCGAATTTTCATTCTACTTCAACCGAAATTCGTGATTTAATAGCAATAGGGTACCATCTAATCAAAAAGTT